>JAFIDM010019718.1:48579-73586 GCA_023159025.1 Thereuonema tuberculata
GATGTCAGTAGAAGTGTAGCGTGGAGACTTACCGGTGTACGGCTGGCGAAACCTGCTGGATAAAGGTATCGCCATTCCGTCGGGTGGAAACTCCGCATGAGGTCTGCGGGCCTAGGCCACCGCTGGTCATCGAGAATTGTGCGTGCGTAAGGTTACGAGCTCCACAGAAATAATATTCTACTAGTAAATAACCTCCCTGGAATATATGTGTAAAGAAAAAAAAGAAAGTGAATAATGTCTATCGCGGTTTAGGTTGGATTAGCGCATAATCATCAAGCCAGACTTTTGCGGACTATCGTTTGTTGCTCTCCGGGCGGGAACCGAGTTGAAGGCGGCGCGTTGAAAAGCCGAGCCGAGTGAATGCCGATCGTGTGATCAAATGACAGTGTGAGTGTGTTCTCCAGGTTGCTGACCATCGTGTGAAAGTAAGAACTCTTAAAAAGACATTTTAGTTTAAATTGTTTTGTTCTGTGTTAAAGTTTAGGACTGAACTTTCGTTCTATATTAACAATGTAAAGAAAGAAAAAAGATTATATAATTTTGGTAAGAAGAGCTTTTTGTGAATTGAAATATTTCCTAAAATGATTATTTTGTAAATCATTATTTTTATGTGGTTTCATTGACTTGATTTATATTTAAAGTCTGGTTGTGGTGCACCACGGGGCGAAGGGAAGGGGTTAAATTTTTAATAAGCGGGAAAAGAAGGTTTGCTTTATTTGTTTGTTCGATCGTTAAATAAAGATGTATTTTAATTAATCATAAAACTTTGTTTTATCTTTTGTCTGAGCTTAAATACATTTTATTAAAGAATTTCAATATATAGTTAATGTCATATATATAAAGAATTAAACAGCTATTTAGTCACATGTAATTCATAACCTACAAATCCATAGATCCAGAGCTTATGTTTTCTGAAAAATAACAGGTATTTCCAAAATAAACAATTAAAGTTAAAGTTTTGACATATGACATACAACAGTTGTTGAACACATGGAGGTTACAAAGAAAAAGAACTCTACCAGTGAACAGTGATGCTGCCAAATCAACATTTTCAGAACTTTTATCTATGTTCCATGGTGGTTACATCCAACCCGTGGACAACTTTTGAGTTAAAAGTAGGCTATTTAAATCTATTATGTTTAAAATGTTAGTTGGTGTAAAGTTTAATTTATAAAATTTATTATTGTTATTGAGTTTTTTTTTCGATAAAACTTTGTCAATGTTGAAAAAACAAGGGTGGGGACATTCCATGGAGGTTACATTTCGTACACTTCTCAGAGTTTTACTTTACAATCTAAAATTATTTTCATAAAATAATATTGGGATCTTTTAAATACAATCTTGTTTCATTTATAAAAAATTTCAAAGCTTATATAAATCAGTTTTTTCAGATAGAAACTTAGGGGGGACGAAAAATTCCAATTAATTTCAGAATGGCTCAGTTACAGCTTAATAACGGATTTACCTGCACTTTACAAATATTTCGAGTAAGAGGTGATTTTACGCATTGTTTATCACTTTGGAAACTCCTTCTTGATACGTTCAGGCTTGGAATTGCTTTGGGCTTTAAATCCTTTTCCTTTTATACAAAAAAACATTTTCATCCATGAAAATTGAAACTTTTTAACATTTTTTTCTGAAGGAATTTTAACACAACAACTAGACAACAACTTCCAAACAGTTTAGCTTATTGCAATGTTAAGCAATACAATAAAGTAAGTAAATAAAAAAAAGTAAGTAAATAAATTAAAATAAATGGAAATGTAAAGATGACTTATAATTTTTGTGAAGATCTAAGTTTAATGATGTTTGTAAAACTACTGATAATTTCTTGCATAAAATAGAGGATGCTGCGTAAATATTTTCCAATAAAAATATTTTCCTTATGAATTAGTTTCACTTTCAATATAAATATGTAAATATAATTGTACAAATTACACAGGATAACCGAAACAATAAAAAAAAGTCATTACAGTGATAACATTTTTAAACTTTTAACTCACACCAAAAAATGTTATTTTTTTAAATATATTTTTTTTTTATGAGCTGCCTTTTGGAAAATTGTTTATTTGTACGAATGGACATGAAAGATTGAGAGCCGGTTTGTTTGATTTTTCATTTTTCTTGGAAGTCTGAGAGATGGATGTAAGAAATATGGAATTAAGAAACATAAGTATCAAAATTACTTTACGAGCACTAAATGTTATCATCCTCATTAATAATGCCATGCACTTGATTAATTTAAAAATATTTTAATACAATAAAATACAGCGACTAGTTTTTTAGCCATAAATTAGGCTTCATTTTCAAGTTTACAATTACAATGAGAATAAGGTTACATTAATAGAAGAAAACAAAGTCATTCAATACATCAATATATCATATACATTGAATGACTTTGTTTCCTTCGTCTATAAATGTAACCTTAGACTCATTGTAATTGTAAGCTTGAAAATATAGCCTAATTTACGACTAAGAAACTAGTAGCTGTATTTTATTGTATTGAAATATTTTTTAATCAGTCAAGTGCATGGCATTATTAATGAGGATGATGAAAAAACATAAAGTAAGCGGATTTTTTTTAAATCCTTCACAATGGCCACCTGGTAGGGTTATGTTTTAGTCGGCTACGTTTTAATAGGTTACGAGTGCTATGAGCGAATCGTGACCCGTCTGCATACTGTTATGTCAAGAACGCAGTTAGCCAGATGAAAGTTAGTTTTTCTAGTAAAAGTTGGTGCAAGACTATTTTTAAATAGGCTTACCTACAACGCTCATTATACTTTTCAATATTTCATTCAATGATTTACAAATTGATTTTCACACGAAGATTCATCTTGTTAACCATCGTGAGAAGTACTGCCAACGCGGCCATTTTGTCGATACTCCGAAAAAAATAGGCCGACATCCGGTGGTACCGTAATCTGAAGTTTAACCAGATCAGCTAGTAATGAACTATCTAATGAATTAATGCACTTGTGACCGGACATTAGTAACAGTTGATTATTATTTTTAATTAGGCATTAAACCCGTATTAGTTTAACTGAATTATGTTCAGTGAATTCCTTGAGGATTTGTTTATAGATTTATACAGCTTTGAGCGATTCTTAGGGAAACTAGTGCTTGAAGATGCATTTCATGATTTTAAAAAAGAAGTTTAAGGGAAGTAGGTTTCCAGTTCTTCAGGAATTGAATTTTTAATAATATTTATTTTATTTAAAACTCCCTTTTACAATAAAGTTACTTATTAATCATGAGTTCTACAATTATTACTTTTTAAAATCTTAGATCAATTATTTCAAATAAATACGTAGAATTTAAGAAAAACACCAATAACTTAAGAATATCCTCTAACTATCAGTCATTGGAATTAGGGCTGAAATCGTTTGATTCTCTCTGTGGATATCTAGAACGATGATATCTACGCCATGAATGTGACCAGTTAGGATTACGGTATCTGGGTTGATCATCTGAGGAATTATCATTATCCTCTTCTGCGTCATTATCCTCCGCTAGATCGTTAAATGGTTCCCCGTCTCCGTCTCCTGGTTCGCGATCTTGTTCAGTCAAAAGAACCACCAATGAACATAGAATCAAAGCGATAAGAATAACTTTCTTCGACATTTCAGAAAGAAAATGAAAATACGTTATTTTAAGAAGAGAAAAATCGAGAGGATGTTGAAAGAAGAATTAAGAAAACAGTTTTGTGTATTGAAAGTAACTCGGGATAAAAGTTCTAGAAACAATACTTTGTAATTTCTAAAAGATAAGTTATATTCAGTATTATATCTATATTGAATTCGTCAGATGATGGATCTCTGTCTAAGTAGATATCTCATAAACGCAAAGAAATCTTAGATGCTTTCGACTTTTTTTGACCAAAGGGTCAATTGTTAAATCACTGACATTTATTGATACCAATGTTGTTCGACAATCATAATATTTTAACAGATAATCATTAACACAATAACAAACAATTTTAATCTAAAATTTGAATAAGTTAAAAAGATATACATAATTTACATTGCTTGTTCTTCGCAGCCTTTCCGATAGATCTTAAATTAACTAATGGTATAGGGCAGTGATGTTCAACCCGGGTCCCAGTAGTGTCAAACTTAAAATGTTAGTCTTTACATTGATACAAACAGATACCAACATTGAAAAATGTAATAACTTGCAATAGCAACTGTCTGAAACTTTAGTATTGGAACGTTGGTATATAATACAACTAGCGCATTATTTGATAATTTTTTGCTTATATAAATTATATCGCCATTTATAATGATAATAATTAATAATAAATGTTAAATCATTACTTAGTAAGACATAGTAAGGGTTGAAGGATTGGACGCTGCGGCCCTTCATCAGAACTTTATAAAACTAATCGCCCTCAGACTTCTAAATTTGGAAACCACTGGTATAGGGAATCGCTGGTAATAAAACAATCTGATTAATCAAGTCAATACAACTTGAATCTGATAGATACAACTGATGTCAGAGAAATATTTTCTTTGTGAATTTTTTTATGTTTTTATGTTTTTAGTTTATAGTTATGGAGGTTCCACTGCTTTTCTTATTGAATTTTCTTTCAGATTTAAAAAATTAATAATTTCCTTTTCAACTAGTTTTTGAAGACGAAAATTATTTTAACGTGTGCTCAGTATTTCATAGTGATGAAATAATTATTAGTCAACACACAAAAAATAAATTAACAAAATATAATTAACAATATAAAATATAAAAACATATATACATACATATGTTCAGGAGATTTCGAACTTCCTTTGCGGCGCTCAATTTCAACAATTTTACAAAAGGTACGGTCTACAAATATACATATTGGAAAAGTATATTATTATTAATTATTAAATTTTGTACGCAACTATGAACAATTATTACTTTTCCAATATGTATATATGTAGGACCGTATCTTTTGTAAAATTGTTCGAAATGGGCGCCGCAGAGGCAGCTCGAATGCTCCTGAACATGTATGTATGTTTTAAATTTTATATTGTGGATTATAATTAGTTAATTTAAACTTTGGTGGGTTGGCTAATTTCGTCACTAAGAACAATTTTTTAAGACCTTGTATTTTATTTTATGCTTCGTTGTAAGATTTTATTAAATGGGCTAATATTAAATTTTAATTTCTTTTATATTCCACAAAAAAAAAAAGAAATGCAAATAAACATGGCTGGAACATGTCGTAGATAGCCACTTTTTCAAACTTAATGCAGTTCATTTTTTTACGTGTACTTCCGAAATTCGTTGGAAAGTCGAAAAATATGTTTGAGCAGCTTTTTGAAGGATTTCCATAAATTTGGCTTGGGGGATGAAGACTTAAGTTCGACGATAAATGCTGGATTTGACTAGTTAGTAATTTGACTTTCTTATGTATATTTAAGAGTCTGCGGGAAAAAACATTTATTCTTAATTGAGCAAGTGTTCGTTGAATTTGCGGAGAACGTTCACGTACCTTATTGAAAGATAAACTTGGAGGTACTAGGTCCTACTTATTACATGCGTTGTTGAACAACAAGGCAATTTTTACTGCCGCAACTTCCGTTTCCTTTTAAAAAACTGGTTCACCATATATTGCTGGGGTCCAAACATTGTATCATAGAAAATTGTTATTGTTATTGTGGACTCTGACAAAGGGAAGAATCCGGTTATCTTAAGCCCAACGAGCATATGCCAACTACGAGCGACAACTGCAAACTGCAGCGACAAACTGCAGCGACACGCAGACGTTCAACTGAGCGATGCAAAGCGCATATGGACGTTGAAGATGAGCGACGGAAGTTGCTGTGGACGTCTTTTCGCACCGCGCCGCGGCGCTGAGCAAACGGAACCGGAAACGATAATTTCCTAGATTGCAGCTGTTTTTCCGCCATTTGTGTGATGAGAAACAGGAGCGCTGTTTGGTGAATGTTTAATTTCAGATGCTATGTATGAAAATCGTATGTGCCGATTGTGATTGAAGGCTTTTGAAAATCGTTTATCATTGAATGGACATTGAAACAAAATGGTTGTTGACCAGAATGTGTAATCCTGTGTTGTGAGATCGGAGACTCGGGAAAATCGTTTACAGAAAATGGAAATTCATCTGTTTATCTTGCAGTTTCTGCAGCCATGTGGATATTAAGAGAAATAAATCACATGGGAACATAATGTGTACGGTAAATTTGTTTTATCAACGACGTTATTGCTATGATGTCTACTTTAAGATTCAGTACTGTTTTAAATGTTTTAAAAAACAAAGTGAAATAAATGTAAACTTGTAAATACGTTAATATATATTATGATAGCAACATAGTTTTTCTTTACTGTGAATATTACAATTGTTTCTGTTATTTTAAAGAAAAATAATAAAAAAAGAAAAACAGTCAAAATAGTTTTTGTCTAATTTATGTTTCTGCAAGGAAAATGTAAAACATAGTAAAAACATAACTATGAACACGTTATAAACTAGTACTGTTATTTCACGTAATGTATGAAATAACAAATAATCATTGACTTTCATGGATATATATTATTACAAGAAGAATTATTATTAATAGAGAAAAGAAAGCCCTTACTCCTGTATCTTCATAAATTAGTTTTCTGCTAACTACATTATAATAACCGTTAACAAGAATTTCAAAATTTCAAAAATTATAAATATAATTTATAATGCAGACATTATAAATATAATTTATAACGCATTATAAGAAGCAGGAATAAGAATTGTAAAATTATATAAATTACAAATATAATTTAGATCACATTATAAACTACAGAAATCTGTCATCTTCCAATAAATTTAAATTAATATTTAAATTATGAAAGTTTTATGAAAATGTTTGCTATGGCGATGAGATTGTATTTGTAATAAGATGCTCAATATTAAGGTGACCAACCGTCCTCATTTCGGAAGCTCTGTCCTCCCTTGAGAATTGTCCTCCTTTTGTAAATTCTGTCCTCCTTTGTGATGTTTGAAGAGTTATATGTCCTCCGTTTTCATATGTGACGTTCAAAATTTACTTTTTTTTGTATTTGGTTGAACAGATGGATGTAGAATATTTTTTGTTTGTTTTAATTGATTGAACAGATGATTTGAAGGTTTACTTTGTTTTGTAAGTTTAATTAGTTGAACAGATGATTTGAAGTTTAATTTTTTTTTTTATTTGGTTGAAGAGATGATTTGAAGGTTTTTTTTTTGTTTTATTTTAATTGGTTGAAGAGATGATTTGAATGTTTATTTTGGTTTTGTTTTATTTGGTTGAACAGATGATTTGAAGGGTTTTTGTTTTTTTGTTTTTTATTTTGTTGAACAGATGGATGTAGAGGTGTTTTTTAATTTTCATTTGGTTGAACAGATAGGTTGAGAGGGATTTGTTTTGGTTTTTTTGGTTGAAGAGATAGGTTTATACCCCTGATAACATTTGTATTTTTCTTTAAATTATTTGCGTCCTCCATTTCATTTTAGAACAAATTGTCACCTTATCAATGTATTTATGTTCATGGCAGTGGATAGCATTTAACAAATTTTTTTTTCTCAACACAACTGCAGTGTATTTTGTGTTGGCATGTAGTCAGCTAATTGTAAAATAATAATTGTGTATCTTGCAATACTGTGTATTACTATTACTATGTGTGCTGATTATGTATGACTTCAAATGCCTAGCACAAAATTATGAAATATAGACAGTCAGTTCTTGTTGAGTAAAGCATAGTTACATGTATGTACACATATGCCAGGAATAAGTAGAAAATTTAACATTGATTGGATTACTATAAATTGTTAATATTGCCTTTTATTATATTGGAAAAGAATATACTTAATGTATGAAACTATTGAAAAAATTTCATTTTAATTTGCAAGGCTTGTTTATTGTCATCAATGTACAGTCACAGTAGGATAGGAACATTCAGGTAATATGGAATTACATTCTTCATTTGTTGATCATATGATATTGCAGTCTTCAACATAGCCTGAAACAAAAATAAAAATAATGAACATCACAAAATAGGAATATATTTCAAGCATCCTACACATAAAATATATGGAGATAAAGGTACAAATAGTAAAGCATGAAATAAAGAAATACAAACTGTATATTATGTAAATACAAGACACCATTGTGGAAACGTTTCACTTCTATGTTCATAAATACCAGTCAAATGAAAACTTCAATAAACTTGCAAAGGAAATTTGGTAGACTACAAAACAAAAATGGGTGTTTACATTTCTGGGAACATTTAAATTTGTCTATGTATCATACATACACATAAGAAGTTATTATGAAGTATTTGTAACAGGTAGAGCAATATACATCACCCATTAGTATAATTACATTTCTAATAACTTGTCCATGTAACAGATAACAATAATATTACTTAAATAATAGTACATCAATATATTAACAACTTATTATCATATATAGTCTTTATTATTGTTATGTAAACTAAATACCATCACATACCCTACATGGAGATTCAATCAGAACCTTGCAGAACCAATATTGTAAATAATAATTAAATAAAACAATTCTATCAATTCCAAAGCACATACATAGAAACATTTCCATTGCACAAAATAGTATGGCCTTCCTTACTACACATCCTTGTCATTGAAAAACACTTTTCAAAACCTTAACCAAAGCCTACTGAGCATAACTTTGGAATGGTAATGATTAAATAACATATATATATATTTAATAAATTATCACTGCTACACCACCTTCAATACTGTATGAGATAGATCCATCAATGTAATTCTCCATTTCCCTCCCCCCCCCCAAAACAAAACCAACACACCCAGAAATATTATCTTCAATAAATCACTATATCTTTATACTTTCTGTTTGTATAAAAACTGTGAGGAATAGTTCCATTAGTTTAAGTGGCTGAGGACATATAGACAGACACAAGCTTTTGGTCTGTATTTGGGAGGTAATTTTAAGTTTATATGTTTTTGATGGAGGGTGGGTGCCCTTACTTGGTAGGGTTATACATAGAGTTTGAAAGAGGAGAGAGTCATGCATGAGAAGATTACACATTAAGTGACATGGTAGGCCACAACTGTCCCACAAAATTACCATCTGAAATTGATATTGTGTAGGTTTTTAAATTTTATAACAACCATTAGGTTGTTATTCACAAGGGCATGTAGTAACTGGAAAATGATAGTAACAACAGTAATTTCAAGGGCAGAGACTGCAATAGGATGTTTTTGGATACATAGATATTTGGGGAATTGATAACACCAATGATGTTAACATAAAAATGCAACCATTACAGTATTACAACTTGCTGCAGTGCTAGTACAAACCCACAATGTTATTTCATTCAATTCACAATCCCCACTTGACTCTACACAATGATTTGGGACTGGAATATTACATGTATTGTAGAAAGATGTAATAAGGAACACAAGTGATTTCAGTGGACTTGTGCAATACTGTAGAAATAATGACAAGTTTATAGTGTTGTACATAAAACTTGACTGAATACGATTATGTCTTGATGCCCCACAAAGCCATGTTAATGAATTGCTATCATATGACAGGACAGAATGGTTTCAATTAGTAAAAAACAAAAAGTAATATCTTATAAACTATTCATCACTATTTGAGAATAAAGCTACTTAATATTTGAGAGTTTTCAAACAACTATCATGGAAAAGTACTCATAAATATTATTCTGTATTACAATCAGTAGTTAATGTCTGATAGATGTTTATGTTTGGATGTATATTGTATTTTTCATTTTTCGGATTTACATTGTAAACTTCATTGACTCAGTGAGTATCATTTATGATTGATTTTTGTGTTTCCGGTTTCTATACTGTGTAGTCTTCCGAAATTCCCAGAAAAAAAAATAAAAACAGGTTGCTTAAAATTCAACAAATGCGACCTGAACAGTAATTAATCTTTCCATTAAAAAAGTAAAGAAAACATTACTAATGTTGTTGTCATTCAGAACAATATGTATTAAGAATACAGTAATAACAGGAACATTAATTTCATGAGTATATATTTCAATGACAGAATTTTGGATACTGCATTTTCTGTATAAAATTTATAACAGTAGTGTACTGGCTATGAAAAATTTCAAAAATAAATTATTCAAACTGATCACACAGCTGTTACAATGTTTTTTTCACAACAATATCGTTTCCTGACCTTCAAAAACGTAAATTTTGCTTGGTTTTTCAGTATTTATGGCTAATAATTATTTGATTAATTATTTGAAATACTTACGGGCGATGTTTCATGTTGTATTGCAATACAGACAATGAAATCTCTATAGGGCCATCGTCTTTACAGCACGAATATAAACTCGAGATCTGTTGGCATTCTTTTGTTTTCTAGGGGCATAGGTATCCCGAATATATAATTACATGCTTTCAAGTGGTCGGCAACTACAAAAAAAGATGTTTAAATTTTAAATTTCCTGATCGCTGGTTCATGTCGTAGGTTATTCGATTCAATTACAACGTCTAAAATAAATGCAAACTTACCTGATTTTCAGTTTTTGGCTAATGTAGAACCATACTTTGTCTTTGTATCCTCCATTTACTAATATTTTGCGACGAAAGGCATAAATCGTGAATAGTTTGGAAGTAATCGAGTAAGCGCCTCCATATTGAATTTCGGAAAATTGAGATATATTCGTGAAATCGTCTTGCTGCTTTGTGATTGGCTGGCGTTGTAATTAACGCAGAATTCTGATTGGTGTCGCTCAGCGTTGTCGCTGTCGCTCAACGCAGCTGTTCAAAGGTGTTGAAGGTCTGCGTACAGCGACAAAATCGCAGACATGACGTCAAACTCGTCAGACATGACGTCACAAAATCGCAGCAATGACGTCATTCTTGCGATTCGCTCGTCGTTGTCGCTCGTAGTTGGCGTATGCGCGTTGGGCTTTAAGGCTTGTTCGCACTATAGCGTTTTGCTGCGTCAAACGTTAAGTTTATGTAAGATAATTGCTTTTACGTCTCAGTTTAAGGCCAAACGCTAATGTTGAAATGAACGAACATAAGCGTCTCCTCAGACGTAAGATCAGCCAATCAGATCTTGTGTGTGAGCAACATCCAATCACAGAGCACTGACGTATTCCTACAACTTTTGAAGATCGAAAGCAAGTTTTCTGACGCCATTTTGTTCACCGCTTCGTTGGGATCGAAGGTTATTATGAATTAAATATCACATTGAGGAGATTAATTTTCGAAAATAAACAATATTTTTACTGAAATAAATTAATGCTATGCGTCAGAATGTGCAGATCTCACCTTTTTAAGAGATTTTGCATGTAAATCAACATCAAAGTAGCGTTAGCCAATCGGAGTGTGTGTGTTAAGCAACAGCCAATCCGAGAGCATTGATACAAATTTTGCCGGGAAAACGGAATATTGGCAATTGTGATCGCCATCCATTTGACCGTCGTTCGTCTCCAGTAGTTTTTTTTGACAAAATTTGTTTTTAATATCTGTACATCGTTTTTTTGTTTCATATACTTCTTTATGAAAGAAATAATCGCTTGTAAATATTCATAAATGTAGGTTTTCAAACAAAATATACATTACAATTTCGAATGTTGCATGAATTTATTAAAAGATGAAGGTTAGTATGTCATAACAGAATTGTGATCAGCCACTGCATAATACTGAAGTACTCCAATCCCTAAGAAAAGTATGATAAATTTTCATAAATAATATCAGTAGCCTAAGTGAACAAGTGACTAAAATCATAAATTAAAATAAGGCTAGGAAAATTTTACTGTTCCAATGATAAAGCACAACATGAATTTGTGGTTTCAGTATCCCTCCTGAATGAATTTACTGCTTCACTAAATATAATATATTTGTTTCTAATTTTTCTTAAATTCCCATAAACATTTGCTAATGTTTTCTTTTTTATATATGACTGCTATGTTGTTTGATATTGGGTGTTACATTACAAAAAAAAAGAGAAGAAATTTCACTAAAGTTTTGGTTTATATGATTGAAGTGCAGAAATTGTTTTGGAATCTTATAAGTTTCTTTATTATGATTTCTGATAAAAAAAAAAAATAAGCATTATTATGTTTGGTTGATTCTCATTACAATAAAGAACTGAAATTACTTAGATTCATTATCTTCATAATTCATATGTGTTTTTATATTGTCTCTTAAAAGATTACAGTTGTAGGGTCAGTAAGCTTCTGTTAGTAGGTGATGTGTTATTTACCTTGAATACAATAAATTATTGGCAGTCAATTTTCTGCAATTCAGTTTCATATTTTTTTATTCTACTCAATAAATATTTGTTGACAAGTACAATGAATTTAAAATAGAAAACAAAATAACAGGGTTCTCCAGAGAAGTAATTATAATCCCTCAGCAAAATATGGAAACATGAAAAGTACAGAGTATGAAACAGGGTTTTCAATGTACGTATTCATATAGTAAATATAATGCAAAAAAAATATTATGGAAACATGGTTGAAATAAAACAGATGCAGTAAAGCAAAATAAATTACACAAAAAAAATACTCATAAATTAAAATAACGCTAGGAAAATGGTACTTTTCCAATGAATAGGCAACATATCTAAATCACAATATAAGCAGTTTCCGCTTGCCGTTAACTTGCGAACGCAAGTTAACGTTAAAGTGCGCTCTGATTTTGCCGCTGACGGTTACACGACGTTTACGCAAACACAACGCTGACGCTATAGTGCGAACAAGCCTTTAGATGTGACCATGTACGAATGTATGACCACCAAGTTTCTCAACCAACAGGATGACATTAGATTATTTACCAAAAATAAAAAAGTGGTCATCAATTATATTAGACGAAAGGTTAGGAGCTTATGCAAGGAGGAACTAGTCACTAAGGAAATGGCATTAAAAATGAAAGACGCTGATCTTAACATCCCTAAGCTGCGCGCACTACCTAAGGTTCATAAAGATAAGGAAGAAGAAAATCTCTATCCGGTAAGACCCATTATAGTATGTACTAATTTTGCAATAAAAATTATTTCAGATTATATATTTTCATTTATATTTTCAGATTATATATATTGAAGCGAATACGGGTCTCATCACACTACAGTATAAAGAACAGCTTAAGTTTCGATCGAAAGATAAAGGACATGCCAACGATGGAGGATGCCAGCTTGTTTTCATTAGATGCGAAGGCGATATTCACCTCTATCACAAGTGATCTTATAAAGCAGGTTTTGGTACACATTGAATCAAAATCTTTACAACGATATAGTCACCAGCACCAATTCAATGAACTAAGAACTATGGTTAATACCGTATTCCAGTTACATAATGGGACCTACTATCAGCAAACCCAAGGGCTTTTTATGGGGCTCTCGGCCTCAGCATTGTTGGCTGAATGGGCAATGATTTTCAATGAAGATGCCGACTTCATGATTTTCGATCAGATTAAATATAGGATTTTATTTCAGATATGTTGATGACCTGATTCTATATACTAAGGAGGAAGGCATTAAAAGGTTTACGACACCTTTCAAAACATACACGAAGCAATTAAGTTCGAGATCGAACATGAACAGAACAACTCCATAGCCTTTCTGGACATAGCCTTTCTGGATCCGTAGCATAAAGTAACTAATATAGGCAAGAAATTTCAGACCCAGGTGCACAGGAAAAAAACAAGCTCAGATTTAACATTGAATTATAACTCATTCGTACCTTTCAATTTCAAAGTAAACATTATTGGAATGGCAACCAGAAGGGCATTCAATCTATCCAGCTCAGCATACTTGTGTAATGACCAAATCCAAAAAAAATATAGCATTTTAAGAAACAAGGATTACCCTAAAGCATTCATCTATAAGCATATAAGAAACACAATGATCAAAATATATAATAACGATATTCAACGTAACAATGAAAAGAAACAATTCGTACCCATAGATTTCCATCCCAATTTGTTTCCTAAGATTAACAACTTGTTAAGGGAACACAATATTATAACCACGGTGACATGCCATAGCACAACGAATGATATCATCAAGAGGCCGAGGAAAGAAAGAAACAAAGAAGAAAAAGAAAAAAAACCAAAGGAGTAGTGTACTCCATACCCTGTGCAGATTGTGGTCTAATTTGGGGAGACCTCTAGAGAGCTGGGATCACGCCTGGATGAGCACGTAAGAGCCCTAAAGAACAACAACTAAGTATACAATATTGTGCAACATCAACAAAAAACGGGACATAAATTTAACATCAACAATACAAAAATAGTAACAAAAGAATCAATAGATTTTGCAATGAAGTGCAAGGAATCTGTTTTTATTGCCACATCTCAACAATGCATCAAAGACTGTGTATCGGTGAGAACTATTCATCAGAATGGATTTAAAAAAAAGCCTAAAGACTTGTTATATTTCTAATAAACAACCACACCAATGTTTACAAACAGTCATGCTTGTACACACAAGACCAGTATAATTTCAGCGAATGACACCAGGGGATCAGAACTTGTTTATATCACCATGTGCGTTTTAGGACTTGATCATCATACATGCTTCACATCGATCGCCGCTAGGCGTGCAAGTGCGCGACTCTATATTGCAAGGAATACCCACGACAATTGGTGGCCCACGCCAAGTTCTGATTGATCGATGCGCAGGATTGGCTGAATGCTTCTTTTGATTTCTTTAAAAGGCCAGGAAGGTGAAACATTCTCTCACACTGATGTTGCCCGTGCTAGCAGGACGAAACTAGTATTGACTCTTTTTAACTGTAAATATACTTTATTTCTATTATGTGTGTTAAGTGCGAAACCTGAGAAAAAAATTAATATATACACACGTTAAAGAATTATTCAAAGAATTGTTATTCTTTAGAAATTTAAAACAAAAAAAAATTGTTATATTTTTGATATTTTTTTTATTTTTTGGAAGCTATGAGAATAATTAGTACTCTAATATGCAGCTCATCTTATTCCATGATTGGACTGAAACAATTTCAACTCATTTATGTGAAGAAAAAAGATTATTAATTAAATTTTGCGGAAAGTGATTAAAAACATTAAAAGATGCGCTGAAGAAACATTAGGAGCTACAGTTGAAATTGAAGGGCCCCAAGAGCAAAGGTGTTAAGTAATATACTCATGGACAAAAAAATTAGCGCACCAAGAAATAATTGCGGGATCGTAACGAAACTTGCAATGAAGGTATATGTCGGGGAGATATGCTAATGATTAGAAATGCAGCGTGATTGCGCATTACGTATAGCCGGCAGAGGGCGTTGAACATCGTACTCTGTGGAGTATAAAACAGGTAACCAAAGCTTGTTTGAGTGTGCTGAATCATTTACAAAGGAAGAGCTGAGGTAGACATGCCATTACGCCGTGTTCGAAGACAGTATACGCAGTTGTCGCAGTTTGAGAGAGGGAGAATCGTCGGGATGATGGAAGCTGGGTGGTCAGCTAGGCGAGTAGCTCGTCAATTAGGCCGCTCTGATTGTGTTGTGAGGAGGTTTTGGGACCAGAGGACCCGAGAGATGTCATGTACACAAAGACCAGGCTCAGGACGCCCTCGACAGACCAGTCGTCGAGAAGACCGCCACATAGTCAAAAATGCACGCGTACAGCCAACTGCTTCATCGGCCGCCATCCAGGCACAGGTAGCACCTTCACTAGGGGCCGCTGTGTCTTCTCGAACCATACGAAGGCGCCTGGCTGAAGGACAGTTGGTATCGCGGCGCCCATTACGTGTGCTGCCCTTGACGCCCACCCATCGACGCCTCCGTTTGGAGTTTTGCCGCGCACGAGGAAACTGGACTGCAGCGGAATGGAACCAGGTCGTCTTTAGCGACGAATCCAGATTCAATCTCGGCAGTGATGACAATCGTGTTCGTGAGTGGAGAGCCCGTGGTGAACGCTTCAATCCTGCTTTTGCTGTACAGCGACACACTGCTCCCACAGCTGGTGTGATGGTATGGGGTGCCATTGTCTACAATACACGGTCACCCCTAGTATTGTTCCGTGGCACCATGACAGCCCAGCGGTCTGTTCATGAAATCCTGCAACGACATGTGTTGCCACTCATGCAACGGCTCCCAGGAGCCATTTTTCAACAAGACAATGCTCGGCCTCATACGGCAAGGGTGTCACAAGACTGTCTCCGCACTATTACTACCCTTCCTTGGCCTGCCCGATCCCCAGATTTTTCTCCAATCGAGCATATCTGGGATCATTTGGGACGACGAGTTGGGCATCCCACGAGTTTGAACGAACTAGAGGCAAGGTTACAGCAAATATGGAACGAAATGTCTCAAGACATCATACAGAACTTGTATGACTCAATGCCCGATCGTATCGCATCGTGCATTCGCGCTAGAGGGGGTACAACGGAGTATTAACTCCTCCGTTCTTTTGCCTTTTTCTCTGAAATAAATTATCCTTTTTCTTTGATTTTCTAATCATTTACTTATATCAAAGTAGTCGTTACGTATGTAAATTTTAGTTTCATTTTGACGACTCCTTCTTGGTGCGCTAATTTTTTTGTCCATGAGTGTATCTTGGCAGTTTCGAGATATTTAAAGTTAAAGTTAAAGCTTGGCTGCTCCCTGAAACTAAGCTGTATATTGTTCAGAATAAATTATTAATGATCACTAATATCTAAAAATTGTCCTGAAAAAACATGATTTTGTTGAAACCATATTTATCGGTCGTAACTCAGTCGCAAATATATTTTAACACCTTTGTCCTTGACACAACACGCTCTTAAAACGGAAATAAGATGTCACAAAGGTGCTAAGTATAAATAAATTTTAATAAACATTACATTATACGAAGAGTAAATGTACAATACAAAATTACGGTTCACTTGAGCGGATGATTTCGTTGTAGATACACATCTTGATACACATCTGATATATACTCCATTTGCTTCTTCAAGTCTTTAATTTTTTCTTCTAAGATAATGTTGTGCTGTCTAACCTTTTTCAGAATATAGTTTGTGATATCTTTCTGCCGACGAACTCGAAACAGGTTTACTACTTTAAAATCTTTGCCTTCATTGAAGGATTTCGTGTACTTGTATGACCCAAACTTATCAGCCCTTATTCATCTTACCTCATCTCTGAATGATATCTTCTCCTTGTCAGCATTTAGCAAACGAATAACAAAATACAGGCCTGCTTGCAGACTATCAGTGTCAGACAACTTTATCTGCCATGTCAGTTACTATCATTGTTTTTTTCTTATCAACTGCATCAATAATGGTCCTATAAGTATCTGCCGAGTATATTTTTCTCATATTTTTGGCCACTTGCTCAATAAGACCGAAATCTCTATCGCAATCTAAGTATGTATGTCCTACAATTGGAAAGTTTTGGTCAACAATAAAAAATATACCTTTCCACACGAGGTAATTCCAGAAGCATAAGAGTAAAAAAAAATTATTTTGGCCGCCGCAAGAATCTGCCCAAGTAATGAGGTGGTTGGGGTTTCGCGCACTGATCTGTATAAATTCCCAAAGAGACTGACTACTTTATGACTACCTCATGAAGATATGTTTTCGGTTCAGCTTACATGTATGCCTGCTCTCCTTCACATGATACTAAATATATGCTCACGTAGTAAAACCATAACTGTCTTAAACAAAACGCTATATTGTTCATGGCAAATTGTATTACTTTTTACTTTTTGTGCTGAAACTATAAATCCTTTCCTATTCACATACTCCTTCCCTGCTGCCCTAGCTTCTTTTGCAATGGTTTTTTTTTTAATTCTTCGGATTTCATTAAATGACCTATGGCTAAGATAGACACTTTCAGAAACTCCTAGTGTACTGATGTTTGATTCTAATTTTTCTTGCCATTCGTTTGCTTCTAGTGCTGTTGTGCAATTGTTCTCTTCTGAGCTTCGTTTCACAACATAGGCTGACGTTTTGCTTGTTTTATGGGGGCAGCCATTATGTCAAAAGAAGCTCCATCTACGCTTAGTTTTGGACTTACCACTTTTGCACTTTGAAATTTCTGTAGCTCAGGACCCAACTCATGCCGAAAGGTGTTAACTGTACTTAGCACCTTTGTACTACAAATGAAGTAATTTTTTATTGTTACTTAACAACCTTGTACTGAAGTAATTGTTTAAAAAATATGAATTAACATTCAATCTTTTGTCACCAGATGGGCTATCATTTAACACGTTTGTTTATGCCTATAACAGAAATCTCATGCAATTATCGCTTAACACCATTGTCCTTGGGGCCCTTCAATTGAAAACGAATTTACCTTTGGATTTCGTAAGTTGAAAAACTCCTTAAGACAATCTAACGTTACACTCGTTTTCAACTTGAAAACTTAGATTCTGCAGTTTCTTCAGCGTGACCTTTAATTTTTGTAATTACTTTATCCGCCTCTACATTCCCAGCAGAACTACCATGTGAATACTCGTTGATTGTCAATTGTGTGGATACTTGTTTTACAACGATATCTTTGTCGATCCAGACATACTTTCATACCACCGTCACTAAAAGTTTAATGAAGACATGAATAAAACCGTCACAGTAGAACTTTTCTATTTACGCTGAGACAATAGTTAACCTTAAGTAATATACTTAGGTAATTAACAGTAATCCGCTTTACCTGCCATAGATTCCATAGAAATTGTTTTATAGTTGACCTTCCATTTCTAACTGAACTTAACCACTCGAAAAACCAGGAACAATCGAACCCAAGATTTATCTTTGCATTCTATATGTAGGATAAGAAGTAATGAACAAAACAATTTCTACGAATTTATGGCAGGTAAAGCGGATAACTGTTAAATACCTAAGTACATATTAAAGCCTTTGCAAATTCTCTTGATGAATCCCAATTTATCTTAAATAAATGTTTGTGAGTTTTAAAAAAATTCAATATTTTTTTGTGTGCAAATAATAAAATAAAGTGTACTATAATTCTTATTCGTTGTATTTGCCTTAATAAACAATTTATTCCGATGAAGATAAGTAAAGTCCTTACTCGTAACTCGAGTTTGTAGAATAACAATATTTCGCTGTGAGTCGAATGGGCCGCGGTGATTTGCCCTTGACGAGTTGTATCTGACCCGTATCAATAGATGCATTTCTCTAAATGTTACAGTTTGATGCTTGTCTTGGTTACCATTAATTCCCAAGCACTATTAGTTGAATATTTGTATTTCCAGAATCAAGAGTATAAAACTTCTAAAGCCAAGATTTTTAGGCAATTTTCAAAACGAAATAAAAGAATTAGCTCTTTTCATAAAAGGAAATTTTGGATAACTTATTAAAATATTATTTAAATTTACACTTAAACATTGTTAACAATAAGTTGAGAAATGCTGTTTAAAGTATAAGTATTGTATGTCAATTTATTACTTACTGGAATTTCGTTTTCAGCTTTGTTTTTGTTTCTCACTTTGATTATGTTCAAAAGTGAATGTTAGAATACTAATCATAAGTCAGATATTAAAAGAAAATATTGATTTCGAAATTACTTTTAAAATACACAAATTACAATGCAATAACAACGGATAACTGAGGCAATTAGAAAATAAATTAATTGCCTTCAAATTCTTTAGGACGAATAGACGACTGCGGAGACCACTTGTGTTTTTAACAATTCCCTGAAATCACTTTAGCAAAAGTCTCTGCGTTAGCAAATTACTTTCAATTCATGGCCAAAAATTTTTAATTGATCTCTTTTGAGTGATTCAAAATATTCATCGATGAAAAGGGAAAAATAACTGAAAAAGTAAGCAAATAATCAAATGATTTTAATATATTCTGTTTTACATCTAGTTATAACAGATATTGAGAAAATACGATATCAGTGATTTTAAACTGTGATTGTGATCATTGGTTTCATCCATGTTACTCAACAAAATCCCATTCGGAATCTTCATGGACATAGCTTTTGTATTTTGTCGCAAAAGAAAATAGGTCCAACTAGTCGGCTTTGCAAAGTATTATCAGAAGCGAAATAAAACATTCAAAATATGAAATTTTATTTTTCTAAACAAATTCAAGAAAAATGTGTCTTTTTGTTAGTCTACAATATTTGTATTTATTCTCCGAAAAAGAAAATGCATTAAAATCAAAACAAAACTGATGGCGACTAAAAGTAGTTTTCTCTCGTACGCTAAGCATCAGTTCTGCAAGCTCTATAAAACTTTCTGTTTTTTTATTGGTATTATTCATTATTTCTAAATATTTTCATTAAAAATAAGTGAAATCATATGTCCAAAAAAAGATTAGTGATTCAACCAAGCCTAAAAGGAAAGCAGTGAAAACGACAATTCAACTGAAAAAAGAACTCATTATGAAGTTTGAAAGTGGAACTTTCAAGTATTCATTCAGAATACATCAAGAAATAATAAAAATAACTACACTAAACAAGAAGTAATCAACTTTGAGAGGAATACCCAAAGAGAGATTATGGTTCTATTTCCACCAACTATAAATGAAATATCAGATATAATATCTAATTTAAAGAATCATAATTCCATGGGTTGTGATCTTCTAAAAGTAAAGTGATCTCTCTATCTTCCCAGGCCCCATCCTCTAGTCTTCTTTCTTTCATTACTTCATTTATTCTCTGCATCCATGTCAATTTTGGTCTTCCTCTCTTTCTTTTTCCTGTTGGTACCCATTCATGTATCTTCTTCGGCAGTCTTTCTTCCTTCAGCCTCTTCATATGACCATACCATCTTAATTGTGTAGTTTTTACTGATTCTACAAGGGATCCCTGCACCTTCATTTTTTCTTTTATGACTGTATTTCTAATTTTGTCCTTCCTCGAAATTCTTGCCGATCTCCGACAGAAATCCATTTCTGTTGATTGTAATTTTGCCTTCGTTCCTGATTTTAAGTGCCATGTCTCTGAACCATATGTTATTGTGCTTTTAACAATTGTATTATATATATGTGTGTTTTTGTTTTTACAGTAATGTCTTTATCCCATAAAATGCTGTTTAATTTTGATATTGCTGATCGTCCTTTGTTAATTCTGTGGTTTATATCATCTTCATGATTTCCGTTTTTATTAATTTTGACTCCTAAATACGTGTATTCATTGCAGTGATTTATAGTTCCTTTTCCACTTTCCAAAATGAGGTTTTTTGAAGTTGCACCTATTGCCATATAGTTTGTTTTCTTCAGATTAATATTTAGCCCCCATTTCTCATATTCCTCTATCAATTTCCTTGCCATGTATTCTATGTCTTCGTAATCTTCTGCAATCACCAATTGTTCATCAGCAAATAATAGTGTACATATGGTTTCATCATTTAATAATAATCCCATCTGTGAGCATTTCTTTTTCCAAGTGGTTAGGACATTTTGGAGATATATTTTAAATAAAATAGGGGATATAGAACATCCTTGTCGTAGACCTTTAGTGACATAGAATCCAGGTGAAACCTTATTGTACATTTTAATTTTTGTGTATGATTTATCATATAAGTTTTTTATTGCTTGGATAATGGTACTATTTATTTTGTAATGTGATAAGGTTTCCCACAGTTTGATCCATGGCACACTGTAATATGCTTTTTCTAAGTCTACAAACAACAAATGTAGAGGTTGTTCAAAAGCAGTTCTTTTTTCAATAAGTTGTCGTATACTAAATATATGATCAATAGTCGATCGTCCTGCTCTAAATCCTGCTTGCTCTTCTGTTTCTATCAAATTATATTCTTGTTCTAAGAAATATTTTAAGATTTTTCCATACATACGACTGAAGATGCTTGTTACTGTAATCCCTCTGTAGTTCTTACAGTCATTTCTGCTTCCTTTCATGTGTATAACCGATAGTAGTCCAACTTTCCAATCATTTGGTGCTGGTTCCCCATTTAAATATCTTTCGAATAATTGTTGTAATAATTTAAAGAGCTTTTGGCCACCATATTTTATTAATTCTGCTGGTATTCCATCCTCTCCACATGCTTTCTTGTTTTTCAAGGATTTAATGGCAATTTCAACATCCACCAGATCTAAACGTATATAATTTCTCTGTGTGTTTCCACTTGAATCTTCTATAGTTTCCTCTACATAATCCTGTCTTTGTTCTGTTAGAAGCTCCTTAAAATATGTTTCCCATTTATCCATTGAAATGAATTCAATAGCATTTTTTCCACTTTCATTTTTCCTCAAATTTTTTAATATTCTCCATGCCTCACTGCTTCTTTTTCCACCCAAATATGTTTCGATGGTGCCACAGGTTTTTTCCCAACTCTTATTCTTCTCCGCCGTGACTTTCTTTCTGATTTCTGCCTGCATTTTCTTGAATTCTATTTTATCCTCTAACTTTTTGGTATTTAACCATTTGTTATATTTTTCTTTCTGGGATTTTACCATCTGTTCAATTTCTTTATTCCAAAAAGAGAGATTTTTATTTCCACATTTTCTTTGTTCTTCTCCCAGTGCTTCCATAGCTGCTTCATGAATATTTTTAGTTATGTATTTGTATAATTCTTCTGTAGTGTCAAACTGTACGAGACAGCTTTTCCTCCAGTCTTCTTTTATATAAGTATGTTGTACTTTCGTCTTGTAGGCTATCTATTTTATATTTGATTTTAGACATATTCAATGCTTACAATTTAGATTCATCCTTTTCCTTATTGGAGATGTGTAAAAATGGGCATACTATCTTGGAGTTGACAAAGTAGTGATCACTTCCATGCAGAGTTCCTCTGTAAATTCTTACGTCTTGTACTTTTAAATTTGATTTTTGTTTTATAATTACATAATCAATTATAGATTTCAATTGTAAATAGTCTTGGTGCCATGTAAATTTGTGTATATCTTTGTGTTTAAAAAATCCATTTAAAATTTCTAATGAATTTTGCTCACAAATATCAATTAATCTTTCCCCGTTTTCATTTACATTATCTTCTCCAAACGGACCTACCACTGCATTATTACTCTTCTTTCCGGTTCTAGCATTAAAATCTCCTGCCATTATTATTTCTCTTGAATTTCCTATCTCCGATAAAATTCATTTATTTTAACTGAAAATTCTTCCTTTTTTTGCCTGCTTTCATCCTCACTAAGGTGGTATATTCCCAAAATAACAATATTTCTTCCAAACAAATTTATATTTAACTTGATAATGTTTTCATCTACTTCTTCCCAACTTGTAATATTCTGTTTGTATTTCTTATCAAAATTGATATTCCTCTTTTGGCTCTCTTTTCTTTCGGGACTCCACTACAAAAGTGTAAAAATGGACCTTGCGTTTCTACACCAGTTCCCTTTTTCTTTGTTTCTGTTAAAACCATTATGTCTTGTTTTGTCTCCTTTAAACTATTTATTGTCTCTCCCATTTTATTTCTTATTCCTCGCGTATTCCATGTACCAACAAGAATTGTCCGTTTACCAAGCTGTTTTCGGCTTTTTTTGTATCCGTCCGGCTGTTCCTTAATGGGTCTTTTAGCATTTCATACTTTTTCTGATAAACGAGGAGCTGGCCCGTTGTATCAACCCCCAACCTGGAGGACCAGGTGATTTTTCTTCAAGGTTTCCTTCCTCTAGCCTTTGATCATCCAATATCATACTGCAAGGCCGCAGTGCTAGTTTTGATCCACCCCGAGTATTTTATTTCCTCGGTACCCGCCATATCTGGTGAGGATTCCCCTATCCGCCACCTGGGGAGGCGCCCCAATGGGAGACTAGCAACTCCACAGGGGGAGTCTGTTATTAATTAAACTAAATAAAATGGGAATAAGAGGAAAAATAAACGAATTATTAAAAAATTATTTAGAAAATAGAAAAATTAAAATAAAAATAAAAAATTATGTAAGTAAACTATACAATGTAAAATCTGGAGTTCCACAGGGGTCTAATTTGGGACCTTTATTATTTAATATATATATGGATTCATTAAGTAATTGCGTGAGCCTTTCAAATATTTACATATATGCTGATGATGTCCTTGTTTTGGCGGAAGATACGGAACAATCAAATGCGTATAATAAATTGCAAAGAGATTTAAATAATGTAAACAAATGCGCAGTACAAAACCATACGACTATAAATATTAAAAAAACGAAAATCATGATAATGAAAAATAAAAATAAAATTATTAATAAAAAACCATACCATATTTTACATAATATAACATGTAAAAATATTGACAATATATGTCCAATAAATAATTACCAATGCAATTGTGAAAAAATTGAATACATAACTCAACAAAAATATTTGGGAATTTTTATTGACGAGAAATTTTCATGGAATGAACATTACCAATATGTCATAAAAAAATTAAATACGTTAACATATTTATTCCACAACTTGAAGGAAATAATTCCTTTTAGACAAAAGTTAATTGTTTTTAAATCTTATATAGATTCAATTTTAAACTATGCCTAAATTGCTGGATTTTCATAAATAAGAAGCAAACTGAAAATATAAACAGAATATTATTTAAAATATTAGATAAAGTGTTTATTAATTTCAGAAACAAAAGAATAGATGAAAAAAATAATATTAGAAAATGATTTAAAATACTAACAATAGAAGAAAAATTTATTTATAATGTAATAATAAAAAATTTCTTTGATATAAAAAATGAAAGAAATAGAAGTAAGGAAGAAAAAAAAACGAGAAATAATTGGCTGTACTCCTTAAATAACTATAAGATTAAAAACAATTATGGATATCGTTTGAAAAGCCACGTTATTTACAAATTATTTAAACAAATTAGATGGGAAAATTATGAATCTCAAAAAATTAAGGAAATAAAAGAAAAATTAATTTTCGATGTAATTGAAAATAAGATAAAATTATAATAGTTATTAGTTTAAACAATTATTTAATTTAAATAGATGGTAATATAGGAATATTACATTAACATTTTACTACTATAATTACTTAATTTATTTTAAAAATTAGAGTCAATAAATAGCTTTTAGTACTAATTATTGACAATATTTCTAGTTTTGATTTGGTGTTAAGTTTATCATATCACTAATCAAATGTTTAATTTTTATTAATATACTTTTTTATACTTATTCTTTCTCTCTTATACTT
>JAFIDM010019719.1:3112-21619 GCA_023159025.1 Thereuonema tuberculata
TGTCTTGTGGCGTAGGATGTTCAGGCTCCAATATTTGTGATTCCAATGGTTTGAGTTTTGATCGGAGTTCGCAGCCCTTCCCCCTTTTATCTCAGGTAATAAATACAGTCCCCGTTTTACAGAAGTCTAGGTGACTCCTAAAAGAACCCGATCTCAGTCAGAAGTGAACCAAGTAGAGTAGTTATAATATTTAAAAAGAAATTATGTGTTTAAAAGATATAAAAACAAAAATGAGAAAAGTATAAATTACATAAAAAATTTTTTAGATTATTATAAGTAAAAGTTAACAATTCTTCATGAGAAAACTAATCCTGTAATTTTATTAAAAATTCCAATAAAATATGGAAGAGCCGTTTTTTTCAATTACGTATTTTTCTGTTATATAGTTCCTTTTAGGTTTCTGATACGAAGCCTACTAATCCCGGGTTGTGCGCTATTTCTTCATCGCAGATGACCTTTCTGGACCACAGGATTCATGAACTTCCATGTAGATATCTTAAGAAAATTTATTTGAATAAGAAGTCACCAAACACACAAAAATTTGTTAAAAAATTTTATGTAATAAAAATATTTTAAAAATACATTACAGTAAAACCAAGTCGATAGCTTTCGGAATCTGTGCGATTCCCTTGTCAATCAAATCAACAATGAGGTAACAGTGAGGTAATTAACAATAAAATTTCTGTCCAATCAGAGTAATTTAAAAAGAGAAATAAGGTTGACCAATGGCAGTTGACGACAAGTTGAAACCGTCAATCAGGTAACTTGGTGAGGAATAATGGGAAAGATTGATTGTGTTGGATTTTTTTATATATAGCATCCTATTACGGCGGGTTGATGAATGCATTTTATTTTTTTTATGGAACAAAGTGTCTTTTTGTGGAGCTGTCAGGACTCGAGTGGAGGCTTTGTAGAAATGGAAGGTCGTCTGAGTTAGCTATTTTCAAAAAAGAAGATTACGAATATTTAAACAGTGTTACCTCCTGTAACGGACACCCCGAATAGCGGACACCTCTAATTAGCGGACGTTATTGCGAGTCCCAGTCCCTTAAAATAGGACATTCCATGCTATTCACTCCGAATAGCGGACACTCTTAATAGCGGACAGTTATTTTAACTGCAAAAAGAATTTAGAAAGAAAAAAATTGATGTTCTTGAAGTTGCTGAAAAAGAAAAGCTGAATGTGCGTTGTCTTGATGAACATTTTCAAGTTGGAAAAACTCAGATAAGTGAACTTTTGAAAGACCAAGATGAAATTAGAAAAATGTGGATGGTGAATTCAAACAAAAATTCGAAGAATTTGAAGTTTCATAAAACTGAAACAAGAAAAATCGACGAAATGGTGATAAAATGGTTCCGCTCTGCTCGAGCAAAGAGCATTCCTGTAAGTGGTGTTTTCCTTCAAGAAAAAGCCAAAGAAGTCGGTCAAACGTCAGGATTGGACACGTTTAAGGCATCAAATGAATGGCTAGAAAAATTCCGGACACGTCACAATATTTCTTTCAAATCTATTTGTGGTGAAGAGAAATCCGTAGATTCAAATCATGTTCAGATTGGGTTGAAAAACTGAAATCAGTGTGCCAAGGATATGATGATAAAAACATATTCAATGCTGACGAGACTGGTCTATTTTATCGCATCCTTCCAGACAAAGCCTTGTGTTTCAAGCACTGGCGGATCCAGGATTTTTCAATGGGGGGGCGGCTAACTTTTCTGAAGGGCTGACTATATTTGTGAGTCTGAAGTGCACGCTAGTAGCCCGCTTTTTAGCAATTGAAATCGTCATCGTGACAGTTGTAATGTTTATCAGGCAGCAACCTTTGTAAACCCCATTTTATCCAGTCTATATTCACAGCTGTAGGGAGGGGCTATAGCCCCTACTAGCCCCCCCCCCCCCTGGATCCGCCTATGGTTTCAAGGGAGAGTGAAATGTTGTGGCGGCAAAATTTCATAGATCATCTTACTATTTTGTTGTGTTGCAACATGCTGGGGAGTTTGAAACTCCACTTGTCATCGAAAAAGCTACAACACGAAGATGTTTTGAAAACATTGACGTACGAAAACTTAATGTTTCATGGAATTTTACCAAGAAAGAATGGATGACGATTGAAATAATGAGTGATTGATTAGTAGACTTGGACAAAAGAATGAAGAAGCAAGCAAGAAAAATACTTCGCATCCTGAACATTTAAAACTAAAAAATATAAAGTTAGTCTTTTTCCCATCTAACACCACTTCTATGTTACAGCCTCTTGATCAAGTATTATCCGCAGCTTTAAAGTAGAGTGCTTAAAACTTCTTCTCAGACATGTTCTTTCACAGATTTCCTCCTGTAAATCTAGTAAAGAGCAAGCCCGATCTGTATCCGTTTTGGATGCAGTTTCTTGGATCACATCAACTCTTAAAAAGGTGGAACCTGGGAGCGCCCTAAAATGTTTTAAAAAGGCAGTAATTGCAAGTACGAGCGAAGTGGTACCTGAGAGTGTAATAGATGAAAACGCAAAAGAGCTTAATGAGCTACTGACACTATTGGATTCAAATGTCCGTGTTGAAGATTACATTGAAATTGATTTGTGGATTGAGGAAGAGTACTTTAATGTTACTCTTTATTCCTCAAAACACAACCGAACAATTTGCTCTTTCCGACGATGATGAGAATGACTTCCCTGTGAATGAAGACGATGTCTGTAAAATTAAAGGCTTTTCGGAAGCACTCAGTTGCAGTGAAGAACTGAAAAAGTTTTTTCTGTGCAAAGGGGACTCTGAGGACATAGCAAAGTAAACGATTTAACTATTCACATTGAGAAACATGTTTTCAATCCAAAAAAGAAATGTCAAACTCTGTTAACTGATGATTTTTAGCTAATAAAATTAATTTTATACTGTATGTAAGTTTGTTATTATTTTAAATAAGGCAAACGGATTAGCACTATTTAAAAAGAAATATAGTAAATGGTTTGCCAATGTTCATATTCTCTCATAGCGCAATGATAATTGTATAAATTTAATAAAAATTGTACGTAATTTTTCATTAAATGACATGCTATAAGCTAAAAATTGAAAAAAAAGATAGTCCTCCCCAATAGCGGACACCTTCAAATAACGGACGAAACTTCTGGTCCCGTGACTGTCTGTTATTCGGAGGTAATACTGTACTTAGCAAACGTATAAATAATAACCAATATTACAATATCGAAAAGTTAGATATTCAACAAACACAAAGGAAACTCAAAAAGAATCTCAGAGCCATAGGCTTACAAAATAATTATACTAAAAATGATATAGATGAACTTTTTCTTAACAACACCGACAGAATGCCAACTATTCGAGTATTTCCCAAAATACAAACATAAGGATGACGAAGGTCACTATAAAGTCCGGCCAACTATTAACTGCAAAAACACAATACTGCGAAACGTTTCAAGATTCATCTTCGACAATTTAAAAATTATTGTCGTAGCTCCTTAGGCTACGTAAAAAAAAACGTACATTTCTAAAACAACATCAAAACTCTTAAAATTCCAGAAGATAATGAAATGCACATGATTTCAATTGACGCTACAGAACTCTTCACATCATCAACTTATATAATTGGCGAAGTTCGTCTGTCTGTCTGTCTGTCTGTCCGTAACTCGATATAATTAAGATACTACTGCACCGATTTTAATGAAATTTGGCATACTTACTCAGTTTTTTACGCTGATTTTGAAACTCAAAACCTTTTTGTCGTAGTAGCTTCGTTCATAAGTTAGCGTAGTATTTGGATTATACAAAGGTGAGTTTTAAATGCCCTTCGGCGTTATGAGTCAAAAATAATAATTATTCTTTGGATAAATTAAACTTTAGATATGGTTGGTATTTTGTTTTTCTTTTTGGGTGGAAATTGATCCTTTAGAAAAAATTCTCAGAACCTATATTACAGGTGTACAGCTAAGAAGCACACCTAAATAGATCTGATAAACATTAAAAAAACAGAAAAAAAATTGAAATCAAATCATCAATCGAATCAAATATATATTGGCTAAGTTCGTCTGTCTGTCTGTCTGTAACTCGATATAATTAAGTATAAACATAGATCCAACGATTCTCAATGATACCATTGAATCAAAAGTACTCAAATTGGATGAAAATATTACTTCATTTTGTCATTCCATATTGTTTCCATGAAATTTTATTTTTGGGAACTGACCTCGACAGCTGAATTCTAACAAAACATACGTTCAAAATCAAATAAATTTGTTACCACTGCATCCATTTTAATGAAATTTGGCGGACTTACTCAGTTGTTTACGCTGATTTTGAAACTCAAACAAATGTTTGCCGTTGAAGCTTCGTTCACAAGTTAGCACAGTATTTAGATTACATTTACTTTATTTTTGATAGTTTATAATAAAATGATTTTTCTGATTTTTTTATGCCTGTCGTCCGACAGGCTTTGCTGCTAGTTAGACTATAAATTAATACAACAAGTGATCGCTGACACCAGGTTCCCATCCGAATAAAAATTTATTTCCTCCCTCATTTCCTTTGTTATAGATAATCAGTATTTCACGCATAATAACGCAATAATAAAACAGACCAACGGCGTCTTCATGGGTTTGTCCGCACCGAGCTGACCCTCCAATGTATTGAAAATCAAGTTTTCACCCTTTACTCCAATAATGTGGTCTTTTATCAACGATATGTTGACGACATCTTCATTATTCTTAATAGTAACAAAAATAATCAAGCAGACATTCTACTCTCACATTTCAACTCCATCAACAAAAAAATTCAATTCATGATCCATGATCCATCTGGTAGTCTGCCATTCCTCGATATACTTATTACAAAAAAATAAGAATACAATCTCTAACCATATAGCAAACCAACGGCAACTCTACAAACTCTGGCTTTCACCACTTCAACTCCCAAGCATTTCAAATCCAATCTAATTCGAATGAAAGTGAATCACGCTTTCAAAACATGCTCTTCAGAAATTATTTTGGAAAAACATATCAATAATATAAAGCAATTCTTCATCCATAATGGTTACCCCTTGAATTATATCAATAATGAAATTAAAAATTCACTTCAAGCTATTTACAACAATGCAACCGATAAGCAAAAACCTAATACAGTTTATGTCACTTATCCCTTCTATCCATCGTTAGCTAAATTTCTTAGAAAACAATTTTCAGGCACAGATATTTCACCCATTTTTACTCTTAATAATAAACAATGGCTTAACACCCCTACCAACCGGAAACCTGAATATGATATCACCAAACAGCAAAATTGTATTTATCTTGCAAATCCATGTTTTTATATAGGCAATACAGGGAAAACCATAAACGAGAGATTCTCTAAGCACAGAAGCGCCATAAAGAAGGGCTCTCTAAATTCATCGTTTATCGCCAAACGTATCTATCACAATAATCACGCTGCCAATTTTCAACAACCAAGACTTCTGCACCGTGAAAATAATCAACTTAAAAGAGAGACCATTGAATCCTACTATATTTTAACACTAAAATCCTATAATAGGGAATTTTCCAATTAATTAAGCAAGTTATTAATTACTAAAGACAAAAATCACCACAGGAACCCTTTCAAGAAATTAATTTCTCTTGATAGAACAAAGGAAACCTCTTTATTTGCTTTTAAATTAAACGATGTTTTCATGTTATAAAAATTAGTTTATCAGATGTAAGCAAAATTAAAGGACACATTGTAAATGTCTTCGACCACAAAGGCTGTTTTCTGCCAATAATGTACATGCTCCAATATTTGCTGGACCATTGGGATGATGATGGGGTCAGATGGTTAGTCAACCGCCATCCTGTCTTTAATCCAGTTCCACTTTATAAAGACCTGGATGTCTCCTAAACGCATTTGGAGGAGAATATACCAGGAAAAAGTTACTGATCTCCTTCAAAATTTTAAGAGGGCTATTTCAGTCCACTGACCAAACAATTGGACACCGAATTCAAGGACGTGTGTATAGATATTTTAAGAACATTTATCAGTTTTATTTTTTTAAGTATAAAACATTAATTTTGTATATGACAGATATTACAATTTACAGATACAGAAATTTTCCCTTATTATTGTTTCCAAGTATAATAGGAAAGGAAGCTTTTAGGTATTTCAGAATTTTCCTTTTGTATCGAGTTATGCATACTTTGTTCACAGTCATGGTTTTAAGACATTATGATAAAATTGACAAGCAGTGTTTTAACGAAATTCAAAAATTTACATAAACTAATAATCGACTTAAACGTTGAAGGATTGTAATACTGAATTTACCTACAATATACTCAATCTTTACATATTTATTTACATTTTGGTAGGGGCCACTTTAAATATTACAGTGAAATTTTCGTAGGTGGATAAGTGTGGATAAACTCTTTTCATCAAAAACTGGAAGTAACCTGGACCGGATGTGTGCCCAAAAAATTTAATGAAACGGAGCGTGATTGATAGGGATACGATTCCTTTTTTGTCAATGAAAGTAATTTATACGGAAACCTGTGGAAGTAATTAAAGTATGTTACTTTCATTTTTGTTTTATTTCGTGCATGTTCGTGATATGACATGAATGCTTTGTTTCAATATCATACATAAGAAGCGTTGTTGTGTGAGTCGCTGAGTACTCACGAGTTGGCGCTGCTTGATGGCCGAAACTTTTTTTTAGGTGAAGTGATTTGAGGTTGTGCTGGAATAAGAGGCATTGAAAAATAATGTTAAAAGCCCTCTTAAGTTTTGCCTTGAATTTTGGCAAAGGAATCAGAGCTTGTCCGATAGTGGGATAATAGATGGGCATCATCTATTATTATCAACGGTTTTGAATCGAGTTTGAAGTAGGCATCAATCGAGTGTTGTGGGCCTATTTATGCATCTTAGGAAACCGGCTATGGCAACGAGTCTGATTAGGGAACGACTTCAATTCAGCGTTATACAATTCAGGATGATAATTGTATACAGGCGACGACTTCACAGGTGAATCATCAAGCGTCCCCCACTCCGTTTTCATTTTGTCGATTGCAGATACATGAATCGACAAATATGAAATGTTTCGAACATCGTCTGTCGTTGGTTACCAAGGGATGATATTCCCGTTGTCAACTAGAACTTCAAAGACGAGGTAGGGAGATTTATTTTAACTTTCATCTTAGATTGTCAACGATGAAAGAACCGGCTTATTGAACATTTTAAAAGTGACTTTTCGTGAATTCGAACGTGTAGTATTCGAATTGTAATGTCGAGGTTAATATGTAGTATGTTTTAAAGTTAAAGCAAATTTAATCATATTGAAATTGAGAATATTTTATGGATTAATTTTGAGAGAACTTCTGATAAAACATATAGTTATTTAACCGAAATAATTTTCAGTGAATTCAACATAATGAATTGCGTAAATTGATGTAATCCAGAATTATGCTAATGATTGAATCCTGAGTTTAAATTGTAATATAATTTAAAAGATAATGTTTTCAGTTCATAGCTGTGTAACTGTTTAACTCAGAATTGCTATGAGTATTTAATTTCAGAATTCTCACTGAAGAGAAAGATTATGATTATTGAATTGATTCTTGCTTGTATTTTGATTAATTCAATTGAATCTATGTAGCAGTTAATGTTAATTCCAATATCATAGGAACTAGTATTTATTTTGGATGGAAGGTAGCTTATATATCTTTATCGCATTTCTTACATGTTATTAATTTATTACCAGCCAGAATTTAGGTTAATTGAATTTTGCATGGCTTATTGAGTAATTATATTTAGCCATTGAATGTAATGTAATGACTGCTACTTTGTGGGCCAATATCTTGTAAATAAATGTGTTGAATTGTTTTTGATATTTGAATGATTCTTTTATGAATATCAAGTGGACATACTTAATAACTCTGCAATCACATTCATCTTAATTTTCTATTATGGTTGATAACTTTAAATATTGACTAGGTTCTTGCAACCTCTTGTTTATTAGTTAATTTAATCATTTTAGATTATTTAACAACTATATATTATATTTTTATTATAGTTTATATTACAGTGAAATTTTCGTAGGTGGATAAGTGTGGATAAACTCTTTTCATCAAAAACTGGAAGTAACCTGGACCGGATGTGTGCCCAAAAAATTTAATGAAACGGAGCGTGATTGATAGGGATACGATTCCTTTTTTGTCAATGAAAGTAATTTATACGGAAACCTCTCCATATGAGATCGCTGAATATTATAAATATAAAATTTGATTGTTGAATACAAGCTCACAGTGAATTTGATAGCAAAATTCAAAACCTATAAATGTCGAAGAAACGAACTCAGTGTGTATTTAATCTCATTTCAGAAACTACACAAAATACGTTGTGATTTCACTGCAAGGGGTGGCTGACAGCAGAAGATGATTTATCAAGCAACAAAATTACATTAAACTTTCAAAACACTATACCCTTAATGGATAGCATTGAAATCTTTATAACATACCGGTATTTATTTTTTTGAAAAATCAAAACTTACTAAAAAATTTTCAAAATTCATTCAAAATTGCGATACTATTGCTACCAAGGTTATTTAAGATAGAAGGTTGTCTCCGCCGCGAAACCGGCTTCTATTGGCTAGCCCAATTACGTCACTTGGTTGCAAGGTAGGATTGCAGAAGATTCGGATTTTTAGTATAACACCCAATATCTATTTCTAACATCTTATCAAATTTAAATGTAAGACTACATTTAATATTAGGAGAAGAGATCTACTAAAAAAATATTGGAACTTTACACCCAATAACTATTTCTAACTCAAATTAAAAGTTTAAAGCATTTAAATTAATTTCCTTTTTTAAATATTTTTTTAAATATTGTCACTCAGTTACGATAATTTAGAAAACAAGATTAAGATTAAGATTATTAAGATTAAAAGTATATTAATTTTCTTTTATGTCTAACGATAAGACAAATTTATTTTCTTAAAATATATCTTTGAAAATACTTTCGTTATGTATTTAAAAGAGAAAGATTTCACTGACAAAATATTGTATCTAATTAAGAAAAAGTTTCCACTGTAAGGAAATTCTTTCTGGACTACGGTAATTTTTTAAGAATATAAACTCTCTTTTAATGAAAATACAGGGAGTCTTCGTTCAAAATTCAACGAAATAAAATTGATTAAAATAACCTAAGTTCTGAGCCATATAATTTTTTTATTTATTTTTTGTAGGATTGAGATAAATTAAAGTGTGTATAAAATATCGGAGAAGAACTCAGAAAATCAAATCTTAAGAGTTCGCAGACAGAATCTCATTTTTACTTTTTAACAAATTAGCATGCATTATAAAATACCAATTTTGTTAAATGGCTAAGGAACTTAAAAGGAACTAAAAATTATGTTAAACATATTTAAAACAAACAATTTAGTTTATGAATATTTTGAACATAATTTTAATATTTGTTGGTAGAAGTTCCTTTCACCATTTAAATCAACAATTTATTAAATAATTTAATGTTATTTCTCATGAATTTCATTTACTTTTTTTTTAGCTTTCGCGCCATCTGAGGCAAACATCAAGGGTAAATTCTGCGGCTAATCCCTAATAAGAATGAAATAGCTGTTCAGGATTCCCGTTGATATTGGCTCAGTGTGCGAAAGCATGTTAACTGTCCAGTTCTGATTTTGTCTTGAATATACATATTATTATGAACGTTAAGTCTTTTTTTTTTTTTTTTAATTTCTTTGCTAGCATTACATTTCTTTAGTTCTTATTGGCCTTTATTGAAAAGAAGTCAATATAGTTAAAAGCTAATTTTACTTTGTAATATTTGATGAATATAACAATGACAAACATAATTCTATTTAACAGAATTCCTAAATAGGTTTTCGACAAATCATTCAGAATATATTCAAATATTTATTACTTTTATAACTGTAAACCAACATCATTTTTTTAATTATACTTTAGGAATATCATGATCAATATTGATTCAATGCAAATAAAGTGAAAACGAGGCTTATTATTTCAAAGCAGAAATCAAAATTGAAATTTACTAAAAACAGGAACGAAATCAGATAAACCTAATTTAAAGCTGGGATAATAGAATTTATTGTAATAATATATTTCAAGTACAATTTTTATTAAAATCAGATTAGTATTACCTTATATTGGTAATATCTTACTTTATTCATAAAAGTGGATACAATGAATTAACTCTGAGTTTTGTATCTGCATTTCGGGTTTTCATACTTCTTAGTTCTCAATAATTTTGTCAATAAACATAAACATTTTTTTGAAATTTGATTAGCATAATTTAACGCATTTATAAGTAAGGTTAAAAGCTGACAATCTAAGGTATATTTAATTTCAGGCAGATTTTCAAATTAATTTAATTTTAAATTGTCAACTATTAAGAAAACGTAACATTTAAAAAAATATTTAAAAAGATATTTCGAACTATCAACTGTAATATGGTTCTTTATCAAGTGTGTCCCTCGTTAAAAATTGATCTTCGGGGAATGAATTCTTTATCAGAAATGACCATCTGTTGGATTCTGAGCGGAAGCTCTGGTTGCCCCTGGTGTTGAAAAACTGAAACATCTGAACGGAAAGAGAAGTCTGTTTATTATGTGTGTCTACGGCTAAAAAATTTGAATTCCATATTCCAGGATATTGGTTGTTGATAGGTCCTCTCTTGCGTAGTCTAATCATGCCCGACTCGTAGAATTTGCGGAGATATTCTGAATCTCGCTTACTACTACAAACAATGGAATTTTCAACATCTAAATCGTGATGCATAGACTATTCCGACAATGTAAAGCAGGGTGATATGCCATATTTCCCTTCTTTACCGCATGTACGTGTTCATTCAATCGCTTTTCCAAACAGCGTTTTGACTGCCCGATATACAGGCATCTATTATTTTTATTCCCATTCTGATTTTTACATCGTCTATAGTACATAGTATCCTGTTTTTTTAACAAATTATTTTCATTTTTGGATTTATTATCCCTTAACACGTTACTAATTCCCTTTTTTGGTTTGCGTGCTAAACCTATTTTTGCTTTTCCCAAGATTGGTTTCCCATATCTCCGCAAATTCTACGAGTCGGGCATGATTAGACTCCGCAAGAGATGCAATCAGGACCTACGAACGACCAATATCCTGGAATATGGAATTTAAATTTCCTAGTCGTAGACACACACAATAAACACACTTCTCTTTCCGTTCAGATGTTTCATTTTTTTTTTTTGTTTGCCAGGGACAACCAGAGCTTCCGCCCAAAATCCAACAGATGGTCATTTGTTATAACGAATCCATTCATGGAGGATCAATTTTTAACGAGGGACACCCTTGAGAAAGAACCATATTACAGCTGAAGGTTCGAAACGTGCTGATATCTTTTTAAATATTTTTTTAAATGTTATGTGTTTTTAAATAATTGACAATTTAATATTTTCAAAAACACGTTAAAAAATTGAATCATAGATTTAATTTTGTTAAGTTTCATAAATATTATTGATAATTTTTAAAGAAATGTTAGAGAAATAATAATTTAGATTATAATGATTTTATAAAAAAAAAAAATCTTTTTTAGAAGATATCTAAGCACAAAAGAGAATAGTAGAAATTACATAAAAGATTTTTAGATTATTACGAGTAAATAGTTAGCAATATCATCTTGAAGAGAAAAAAGACCCTGTATTTTTATCAAAAATTCCAATAAAATTTACATGAGCCATTTTTTCAAGTTTTTTATTTGAAGGATCTTTTTCTAATTATCGGTGTAATCTTCAGATACAGTGAATTGCATATTTTATTTTATCATAATTTCTTTCAATGATGTGGATTGGTACTTAAGAAATTTAAATTTCTACATCTGTCTTTAAGGAATTAAAAGATCAAATTTCTTTTTACTCTACTTTCAAATAGAAAAGTGATGCTATGAAAATCAATAGAGAAAAATTACGATACCGTTTTGAACATGTGAATGCATATTCTTGAAAATGGCTGATTATAAGAGTTGATTTACCTTCGAAAATTTAGAATTTCCTCACATAGTACTTTGAGGAGAAAATACTCATTAAGTCCGACTCTTAAAACAACCTACTCTGTACAATTTGTCTAAGTTCCATCTTAAAATGGAAGTGACCTGGAATCGAAATCGTTTTTTTTCCCCCAATAACTGAAGCCTACGACGAATCAAACATGTTATGATTGATGAGGATTCCGATTCTCTGTTCTGGGTATGGAGGGAATTTATAAGGAAACTTCTCATTACGATAGTACTGAATATTGTAAATATCAAATTTGATTGTTGAATAGAAGTTCATTGTGAAAATGTTAATAAAACATAACAACCATAAATGTTAGAGAAATGAACTCTGAGTCCACTTAGTCTCACTTAGAAACTAAACGAAATTCGACGCGATTTCACTGCAAGGAATGGGTGACAACAAACGGTGACTTAAGGAGACAAAAATCTTCTCCGAAACTTTTTATTGAAACACTTAATGGATTGTATTGAAATCTTAATAAAAAAAAATTGAGTTTTTTTGAAAAAATCTAAATATCTTAACAAATTTCAGAAGTTCTGGCAGTGAAATCGATAATGTTGCTACAGCATGTGTTAAGAATATTCAGGGTTTTATTTCAACCATAAACACATGTTTCAATTCTTGAATCCATCAGTAAAATTTGAAATGAACAGTGTTTCTATGATTTCCTAAGATATGTAAACATAGAAGGAAAGACTTAGACAAAAGATACAAACAAAAACTTAAACAAAAGACTTTTAGATTATTAGGAGTAAAATGTTAGCAAACTCTTCTTCATGAGATAGAAAATTCTATAGTTTTACTAAATATTCCAATGAAATATACATGAGACATTCTTTCTATTATATTTTTGAATGATGTTTTTTAATTATAATTATAATAGCAAAATGGGTGACAACAAACGACGATTTAATATGAAAAAAAATCTCATCGAAATTTTCAATAAACTTTTAATGGATTGTATTGAAATCTTTATAACAATTTTTTTTTTTCAAAAAATCCAAACATTAAAAAAATTTCAAAATCGTGGCAGTGAAAATGAAATTGTCGCTACAACATATGTTGTAGAGTACCGTATTGAGAGTTTATTTAAACTATAAACTGATCTTTCAACTCTTGAAGCCAGCAAAACAAATTCAAATAAAGAGTATTCCTATGTTATATAATATATAAAATCAATGATGTAGCCGATGCTCCTGAATACTTTCAAATAATTCAATATAAAACATAAAAAAATTTTTCAAATAGAACTTGTTTGTTCCCCAATAGGGGCATCTTCAGCGATACAAAAAATTAAAAATAATGCTTGGGTGTTTATGGACAATCTCAAACGAATCCTTCAATCAAAAAGTCCAAATTACAAAGGAATCACATGATAAACCAATGCCGTCATGACGCTGTTTCTCCAACTGGCTCCATCTGGCAAATCGAAAAGTGAATAAAGAAAAGCAATAGAGGAAAGCTTATAAATCAATTTTAGTAACTTTTGAACATCTGAATCTGTCTTCTTTAAACTGGAAAGTTATAATTGAACTTTGGAATTTTTTCGTACGGAACTTTGTGAAATAAGTTATTAATTAAGAAGACAAAATTCACCAAATAAACCATTACAAGAAATGCATTAATTTCTCTTGATAGAACAATGGAAACCTCTGTACTTTCTTCGAAATTAGAAGATGTTTTCATTTTATTTAAAATTAGTTTAACTGAAGCAAGCTAAAAAGGAATCATTTTAAATGTCTTCGACCACAAAGGCTGTTTCCTGCCAATGATGTACATGTTCCAATGTATGAGGGACCATTGGTATGATGATGGAGTCGATGGTTAGTCCACCAGCATCCTGTCTTTAATCCTGTCCCCGTTTTATAAACGCCTTTGTAACTTCGAAACCTATTTGGAGAAGAAAATACCAGAGAAAAGTAGCCGACACACATCCCTGAATTCAGTGTCCAATTGTCTTGTCTCTGAACTGAAACAGGTCAGATAACTGTTTCAGTTCATAGACCAGACAATTGGACACTCAATTCAGGGATGTGTGTGCAGTGGCGCAGCAGGGGGGAGGGGGGAGCGATCCGCCCCGGGCCCCACCTGGGAGGGGTCCCACCAGCCAGCTGAGGAGGCTCCACCAGCCACTTATTTCCTTTTATTTTTTTTATTTTTTTGGTTGTGGAATAATGGAATCCCGCCCCGGGCCTCAAAGGCGTTGCTACGTCACTGCGTCTGTATAGATATTTTAAGTAGAATGATCAGTTTTGTTTTTGTAAATAGAATACATTAATTCTATATTTGATAAATATTGTAATTTAAATGAGCTTTAAGGTTTTTGAGAATTTTACTTTTGTATCAATTGAAGTATTTTTTTTTTTCGATCAAATTCATGGTTTTAAGACATTGTGGTAAAATTGGCAAGCAGTGTTTGAACAAAATTCGAAAATTTACGTAAACTAATAATAGAGTCGTATACTTAAACGTTGAAGGATTGTAATACTGAATTTACTTTCAATATACTAATTTATTACTAATTCATTTGCACTCTACTTGGGGCTACTTTTAAACATATTGGTGGAAATATCATAGGTGGATAAGTGTGGATAAACTGTTTTCACCTGAAACTGGAAGTGACCTGGACCAGAATTGTGATTCTTTTTTTCCAAAAACCTGAAGCCTTCGAGTAATGAGACGGGTTATGAAGGATCCGATTCCTTATTTATTCTATGGAGGTCATTTATATGGAAACTTCTCTATAAGAGATCGCTGAATATTATAAATCTAAAATTTTATTGTTGAATACAAGCTCATTGTGAATTGATAGCAACACTCTACAACTATAAATATTGAAGAAACTAACTCAGAGTCTCATACTATAACCATAATTCATCAAGAAATATATCAAAACTTACTTTGAAAAAAAAAAAGAAAACAGCACCTGAACAAAAGAAGAAATTGCCTTTCTGATTTTAGATTAAGGGAAGGAATTGGGAACGGCCGTTTCGTCCTTCTACGGACTCATCAGCCCAATCCTCGCCTTCCCTTAACCGAAACAGAAAGTCAAAACCTAGTTAGTGGAAGCCACCGCCAACCTGGCAGCGACCTCACAAACAACAAAACGCAAGAAAACAAATTGCTGCGTCTCTCAACGCTAGCACAAACCTTCTCTTACGAAAGAGAGGGCTGAAGGGAAATAAAAAACAGAAGGTTCAAAAAGTAAACATAATAATAATAAAAAAATTTATTGGGCTGGGGGAATATTTGAATATTCCTGAACACCTGAACAAAAGAAGAAAATTTGGTTAAGGAAAGGCGAGGATTGGGCTGAGGAGTCCGTAGAAGGACGAAACGGCCGTTCCCAATTCCCGTAATCCAAAATCAGAAGGCATTTTTTTCTTTTGTTCAAGTAAAGTACAGAAAAATTACCTTGGCCCGCTGAGCGCTGGGACAAAAGGTATTTAATGAAAAGACAAATCTATCGCAAAGACAAAAATTTAAGGTAATTTTTTGTACTTGTGTAAGCGAATTTTCTTTCGTATTTTGCTTTCTATCGTGTCCCACTTCCGAGGGCGGGAGAAGGAACCGCATATACTCACGCATTCCGAGCTTGATCATTGAAGCTAAATCAGTCTGATGAGTCCTAATAAGGACGAAACAGCTGTCCCAGATTGCTGTCGATGATGGCTCAATGCGTAAATGCGAATTTAACGAATTTGTGAATTCTCGAATTTTTTCCAGTTATTTATTTCAAGGATCTTTTTTTTAATGACAGATGTAATCTCCAGAAACTGTAAATAGTATTTTTTGTTTTATAATAATTTTGTTTTATAATACTTTTTTATAAAAAGTTCCTTTTTAGTAACTTTTAACATCTGAATGCGTGTTTTGGAAATTGGAAGATTATAAGAGTTGATTGAAATTCGAAATTCCAGGCATTGTAAATATATTCGACTCTAAAGGCAGGTTTGTGGAGTTGGATATTGAGGCAATATTTGTGCCTTCCTTTGTGATTAGGTTGAGGTCGAATGAAGTCCGCAGTCCTTCTGCCTTTAATCTCTCCAAATAAATTCGCTCATTTTACAGAAGTCTGGGTGACTCCTAAGCTTATATGAAAGATATAAAAAGAATGAATTTCAGGCTGTTTTTTGAATGATGTCCATGGCTGTCTGGGTTTTTTCTTTTTCGAATTTTATGAAATTGTTAAGTAGGAAAAAAAAAAATAATAAAAAAACAAAAACAAATTATCTGATCTTAATCAAAATTCATTTTATGTCTACTATCTTTATATAGCTATGCACGATTGACGCACAATATTGGAGCGTGAACATCCTACTTCACAAGACATGTAAAATTGGTCCTTTAATTTCGCTTACATCAGTTAAACTATTTTTAATGATATCTACAACTTTAAAATTAATTACAGTAATTTGCATTGTTCTATCAAGAGAAAGTAACGGTTTTTTGAAAGGTATCTTGTGGGATTTTTGTCGTCTTCATGAGTAACTTTCTGCACAAAGTTCAATGCAAGGAATTGCGAAATTTTCGTAGTTCAATCAACTCCCATAACCAGTCAATTTCAAGAATACGCATTCACATGTTCAAAAGTTACTAAAACGGAATCATAATTTTTCTCTACTGTTTTTCATAAGTTCACTTTTCTATTTGAAAATAGGGTAAATCATTTAATTCTTCAAATGCAGATTGTAGAAATTAAAATTTTAAAGTATCAATCCACATCATTGAAAACAATTATTATAAAACAAAATATCCAATTCAAAGTTTCGTACACTTATAACTAAAAAAAAATCCTTCAAATACATAACTAGAAGAAGTGGCTCATGCATATTTTATTGGTAAAATAGAATTTTATTATTTTAGTATATAGCTAACTGTATACCCCAAATAATCTAAAAATCTTTTATGTAATTTATACTATTCTCTTCTGTGCTAAGATATCTTATATAAAAAGATTTTTTTAAAAAAAAAAAACATAATAAATCTGAATATTCATTCCTCTCATATTTCTTTAAAAATGAACAATAATATTTATGAACTTAACAAAATTAAATCAAATTTGAAAATCTGTCTTAATTTAAATTTACTTTAAATTGTCAGCTTTTAATCTTAAGCTGGCCGAACACATGTTAATATTCTTCAGTATTGACGGTCGATATTGATTAAAATTGATATTGTCAGTTGATATCGCGCGAACACATAATCGAGTATTGACCTGATTATTGATGCTTTACGGCGCTTCGTCTTTCACTAGAGAGAGCGTCTTTGCATACAGTTTATTTGCCTTATAAACACACCACACGGACAAAGCATAGCTGCACTGGGGACAATATTCCCAGCGATTGTACGACATCGGTTTTATACAATTTATTTGCGAATAAAATGGGAGCTATTCCGGTGTGCTTACTTGCGTTTAAGCCTAACTTGTTACGAACGTACAGAATCGCTCTAGTATTAAACGCCTTACTTCTGTAGAAATCAATGAGGAGTCTTTCATGATCAATTGACCAAATGTTGTTGTTTGGATTTTCTTTTTTTGGCCGACCCATTTTGCTGATTTTACTACTTTTTCTCAAACAAAATGCTCGGAGTGCTTTTCTATCTTGAAAGAGGCGCCTTGCTATTACGTCACCATTGTCACGTGATTTCATCCGTTCATGTGATTCGCTCGCGCACCATCAATACTTCTCGTCAACTGAAATTGATCCTTTTTTTGTATCAATATCAATTTTCTTGAAATGGTCAATATTGATCATTTTTATTGATGGAAACGGTTCATATCAATAAAATTGACCATCAATACTGAAGAATATTGACACGTGTTCGGCCAGCATTAGATATAATTTCTATTATCTTAAAATATGCAAATCATTTTTCAAAAAGATGTTTACGTTCGTTCAAACAATTATCAAGAACTAATGAGTATAAAAACCCGAAATGCAGATACAAAACTAAGAGTTAATTTATTGTTGTTGTTGTTGTGTCCCCGGATCCATCTTCGGATCACTGGTCATAGACACTCTATGATGGGGATAATATTGCCTTATTTTCGTTGGGATATAATTATCCTGGAGGCACCCTAAGGTGACAATCGGACTTCTGCCTCCTATGAAGAGAAACAACAACAGAAGAAGAAAGGAAAGTGAAACACCCATGCCAGTGCCGGGATCCGAACCCAGGAACTGGCGCATTTGACGCCACGGCTGGCCGCCGCCGAGACCGCACGACCACGCCAGCATGGCAGTTAATTTATTGTATCCACTTTTATGAATAAAGTAAGATATTACCATTATAAGCTAATACTAAACTCACTATTTATAAAAATTGTTTTTTTTAAAATACATCATTACAATAAATTACACTTTACCAGCTTTAAAACAGGTTAGCTTGAAATAATAATCCTCCTTTTAAAAAGTTTCAATTATGATTTCTTTTTTGAACTAATAAGCCTCGTTTTCACTTTATTTGTTTGG
>JAFIDM010019719.1:36619-66790 GCA_023159025.1 Thereuonema tuberculata
TTTCGAATTACAAATGAACTGACGAATGGGAAATAAATAAACAATCTTGAGATTCAAAAAAAAAGATTGAATACATTCCTTATTGATGGGGGAAAGGAAAGGAGATATAAGGCAAAAAACATTATGAAGAGAGTTGTAGTCCCTATGGCCTAATAGATAAGGCATCTGACTTCGGATCAGAAGGTTGCAGGTTCGATTTCTGTCGCGGATGTTTCATTGTCAAAATTATTTCTATTTTCCAATCTCTCAAAAAATTGCGCCACACAGACAGACAGACAGAGAAATAATAGATTTTAGTAATATAGATTATTAATTTGAAAATAAGTTTAACGTGCCCGATAATTCAAAGAAATAATTAAGCGAACGAAGGCACAACGTTGCAAGCTAGGATTTGCACCCAGAGTTGTCACCGGGAAGAGACGGGAACGGATCGTTTCGTCCTTTTCAGGATTCATCAGCCAGCGAAACTCCACCGATGACAGACTGAGAAGGTTCGAAAGGTTAGTATCCCAAGTCCCGATCCCGAGAACGGGACCTGCTCTCGAAGAAATCCTAACCAAAAAATAAACGGAATACATAGTACAAATAATCCTTGTCTTGCAATCTGCTAGGCGCAAATGGAATTTAATGAAGGTATTAAATAAAGACAAAAAGTCATTTGTTTAAAATGAAAAGAAGTTTAACGTGCCCTATGATTCAAATAATGATTCAAAGAAATAAGTAAACAAATGAAGGCACAACGTTACAAGCTAGGATTCGCACCAGTTGTAGGCACCATCTACAACATTCAATATTCAGGCTATTTGCAACAGATCTATCAGAAGCCGTTGCGAAGCATTATGCGATATATGTCCACAGGCAGATAAACCGGGGATATAAGGCTCTTTAAGAAACCTAAAAATACATAATAACACCTATAATTTGTAGTAATAATAAAAAATTCATATTTACAATTTGGAGACTTTCAAATCTACTAGAGATTCCTCTTCATGCATATTTATTTTCCAAAAGGTAATTTTACATGTTAACCAATAAAATAAAACATTTAAATTTTTAAGTTGCTGATTGGTCAAAACCTGTTTACCAACAATCTCATGAGGTGAATGAAGAGAATCCAGAATTCGCCCTCTAATGGTATCCTGCAGAATTTCCAAGAAAAAAACATAAATGTAAGTTAACTCCAAATAATTCCTTGTATTCATTTTTTTTTAATTCATCTATTTAATAATCTTTTAATTGATCAATTTTTTTATTTCGAATCTCCGCATATTTTTGAAATGACTATTAAAGCAGTAATGTGACCATTAGGGACTAAGGAATTATAAGAACCCAGTAATTTATCAAAGAAAGATTCAATAGCCTATCTCCGCTGTTTATTTTTCCATTCATTTAATATCAAATATTCCTGAATTTTCCCTATATGACCCACTTCATACATGTGATTAGCTATATAGGATCTATTTAGATTTTCCGTTTTTTTACAAATGCGATGTTAACTGTTTTATATAAATGCGTTGGTAAAATATTAACTAAATATTACATTATTAATTATTAAGAAAGTTTATCCAAAAGAAATTTCATTCATTCATTTCAATGAAATTAGTGAAATGTGTCCAAAGCTTTTTTTTTTAAAGTTTGGCCACTATTTCCTATATAAAAAACATTCATTTTGATAGCAAGGAACCAAATATATACATCCTCTTTAATAATCATATTATCTTCAATTTTATTATGATCAATCGGATATGTCATTTTGTTATTGAAACAATAACCCAATTTAAAATCAATTCTCTGAAAAATCTTTTTTAGACATTTATACAGGAAAGAATGAAAAGCAAAAGCTGCCCAGACGATTCCATTTTCATCGTTTTTTGGTTCTGGGTTATAAATGTAATATGGATGGCCGAGTGCACCAAACCTCAATTAACTTTTTATGGCTCCAGTATAGACGTACCAAAAATTAGTGGGGGGGTGCAGCTCCAGAAAAATTTTAGCCTTTGTTTTAAAATTGTGTGAACGGAACAAACATGTATAAAAAGAAAATTTATTCAGAAACTTGATAAATTTCTTTTTATACATGTTTGTTTCCTTTCATACAATTTTAAAACAAAGGTTATAAATTTTCTGGAACAGCACCCCCCACTAATTTTAGCTACGTCCACACTGCAGCCATCAAAAGTTAATTGATTGTTTAGTGCACTCGGCCAAGAGTCTTTAAAATAGTGGAGGATACAAATTGAATTGGATAACCATTATTATTAAATTCCTCCTTAATCTTATATATATATATGTTTATAAAAAAAACAAAGAAAAAAAGGCTTCCTTATTTTCATTTCAATTAAATTAGCTTATGCAGATGAAGGAATTGCTGATGAATAGGAAATAATGGAATTTCCATAAGTAGGTTTTGAATACGGTTCAGTAATAATAGAATTTCTTTCCAATTTAATCATTATATATAAAAATGGCAAACAATTATTTCATGGTTTTCAAGGGAAATAGCATTCCGTTATTTAGGGAATTAAATTGATCCAAAATAAGATTCTCTGATTCTTTTTGAACAATAATAAAAATATCATCTTCATACCTCCATTAGCAATTAATCCATTAGCCATAAAAATTGGTTCTCGACTAAATATTTGATTAAACAAATTAAATCTAATTTTTCTTTTGAATTATAATTATCAAAATGGAAATCGAAAAATTTTCAAGTAATTCGTAGGAAATTCAAGTAAAAATGAAGAAGAATTTGTAATAATTTAAAAGCATTAAAGATTGTAGATAATAGTACTCTACAAAAAAATAAAGTACTATTATCTTCAATCTTTAATGAGTTTAAATTATTACAAAATTCTTCGCCATTTTTTGCAAAACCTTTGGAGTTGAATTTTAAATGCTGTAATTTATCGGCTGCTATTTTAGCAATGAATTAGAACAATTATTAATCGGTCTAGTAACAAATTTATTATCCTGATTTTTATCAGGACAAAGGTTTATGAAACTTTTATAAAACTTTAATTTTCGGAAAATTACCTTCGTCTTGTAGAATTTCCTTTTGTATTGTGTTCTTATCCAATCCAATATTTCAACCCAATAATCTAATATTCTTTTTTTTATTATTTTCTGAATTTGTTCCATATTCCATTATTTTATAAATATAAGAATTTCAAGTATGAATATCAATAATATTTTTAAAATCCTTTTTATTTAAGATCGCTAGGTTGTTGCCTTTGGCCGAAGGCACTGTCGTAATTTTCGAATTACATCGTAAATTTTTATATGCCTCTATTTCTAATGGGGATTAATTGCTTCTTTGATTTCCCCCTTTCTCCTGTATTATCAATGCGCCACTTGTCAAGTATATTATTTTTATGCATATCATCAATTTTACTTTTTCCTAGAGCCATTTCGGTAATAGCAACCATTCTGTGAGGATTATTGGGAAATTAAATTAAATTTTAGACGAAATTTTGTAAAATCCTTTTCACCATCACATTTAAAGGATGATCCGATTCATTAATAATCGATGTAGTTTCCTGGATTGGATTATAGCATTTTTCTAGAGATAAGATCGTTAAGCTTTTAATGTATTGTTCAGTTATTTGCTTTAAAATTTTCATTGCTTTTTGAACTCTTTTACATAAAACAATAGAATAATCATTAATTTTCAAAAATGAGATAATTGCCAAGATATTGTATTTATTGAATCAATTAACATGTTTTTCTTATGATAATTTTCTATAAATCTTATGTTTAAATATTGTCTCTCAATCTTAAGGACATAATTTCCATTTACTTTATTATTATAATAAGAAATTTCATTCCTTACAGGTTTTGGAGTTAAATTATTATAAATATAACATCTATTAAGATTCATGGCTAACCTTGATTTATTTTATTGTTAAATATAAAATTATATGTGTATACGTATAATCAGAACCTTTCAGAAAATAATTGTGCATGAAGATGAATCTCTAGTAGATTCGAAAGTCTCCAAATTATAAATATAATTTTTTTTACAATTAGTTGTTATGTATTTTTGAACTTATAAAGAAATTGTTAACACACATTAAATTGATGTTTAAATTTAACATTTTTGTGTAAGTAACGTGGGTAACTAAGTATAGATAATCTATTTTCATATAAAACTGGAAGTGATCTTGACCGGAAGTGTGATTCTTTTTCCAAAACACTGCAGCCTACGAGGAATGAAACGGGATAAAGTTGAGAGGAATCCGATTCCTTGTTTTGTCTATGGAGGTCATTTATACGGAAACTTCTCCATATGACATCGCTGAATATTAGAAATATAACATTTGATTGTTGCAGTTCAATATGAATTTGATAGCAAAACTCTACTATCAAAGAGACTAAAATGCTGAAGAGACGAACTCAGTCTAAGTAATCTCATTTCAAAAACTACACAAAATAGGACGGGATTTCACTGCAAGTGATGGGTGACAGCAGACAATAATTATTTAACAAGAAAATAATGTACTCTGAAACTTTCACAATGAATTGTTTTTTAATCTTTTAACATTGTATGAATTTTTGTATTCAATATATCAATTACAAGATTTTTTTTTTTTTTTTGAATAATGAAAACTCATTAAAAAATTTTTACGTTCATAAATATAACTATATGCTATTGCTAAAACATGTGTTAAGAGTATTGATGGCTTTATTTCAACCATAAACTGATCTCTCAATTCTTGAAGCCAACAGATAAAATTCAAATTAACAGAATTCCTAAACAGGTTTTTGAAAAAACATTTACAATGTCTTAAAATATTTATTACTTTTATAACTGTAAACCAATATCATCTTTTTAATTGTAATATTAGTAATTTCATGATCAATTTTTGATTCTATGCAAATAAAGTGAAAACGAGGCTTATTAGTTCAAAGAAGAAATCGAAATGGAAATTTACTAAAAAGAGAAACGAATTCAAACAAAGCTATTTTAAAGCTGGTAAAGTATAATTTATTGTAATAATATATTTCAAGTAAAATTTTTTTAAATAATAAGTATACTAACAGCTTATATTGGTAATATTTTTCCCTATTCATAAAAGTGGATACAATGAATTATCTCTTAGTTTTGTATCTGCATTTCGGGTTTTTATACTCATTAGTTCTAGATAATTATTTGAACGAACATAAACATCTTCTTGAAACATGATTAGCATATTTTAAGACAATAGAAATTATATCTAAGGTCCAAAGCTGACAATCTAAGGTAAATTTAATTTCAGAAAGATTTTCAAATTAAATTCAATTTTATTAAGTTTCATAAATATTATTCATAATTTTTAAAGAAATGTTAGAGAAATTATGATTCAGATTTATTTTGATTTTATAAAAAAAAAAATTTTAATAAGATATTTAAGCACAGAAGAGAATAGTATAAATTACATAAAAGATTTTTAGATTAGTAGGAATAAATAGTTAGCAATATCATCTTCATGAGAAAAGAGACCCTGTATTTATTCTAAAAATTTTTATAAAATATGCATGAGCCATTTCTTCTAGTTATGCATTTGAAGAATCTTGTTTTAGTTATAGGTGTATGAAACTGTGAATTGCATATTTTTGTTTTTTAATAATTGTTTTCCATGATACGGATTGATACTTTAGAATTTTAAATTTCTACATCTGTCTTTAAAGAGTTGAAAGATGAAATCACTTTTTACTTTATTTTTAAATAGAAAAGCGAAGCTATGAAAAACAGTAGAGAAAAATTATGATTCCCTTTTAGTTACTTTTGAACATGTGAATGCATTTTCTTGAAATTGGCTGATTATAGTTGATCGAACTACGAAAATTAAAAATTTCCTTGCATAGTACTTTGTGGAGAACGTTACTCATTAAAACGACAAAAACCCCCACAGGAACCATTTCAACAATCCGTTAATTTCTCTTTGGTAGAATAATGCAAATTACTATAATTGATTTTAAAGTTGTAGATGTCATTAAAAAAAGTTTTACTGATGTAAGCGAAATTAAAGGATCCATTTTACATGTTTTGTGGCGTTGGATGTTCAGGCTCCAATGCTGTGCGTCCATTGGGTTGAGTTTTGATCCAATGGTAAGGGCCGCAGCCCTTTCTGCCTTTTATCTCGCTTTGTTAATCAGCGTTTTACAGAAGTCTGGGTGACTCCTAAGGCCATTTGAAGATGAATATCCAAGTACCCGATCTCACTTGGAGACATGTTTTGGTCTCAAAAACAGATTATCATAAATTATATATCAAAAAGTTCAGTAAAAAAAAACAAAAAAACAATGACAACAAAATTTTAACCGATTTACCTCTAGGTCAAAGTTATAAGCTTTTAAAAGTCTCCGAAAACAGGAAGTGACAGTTACGACACGAACGCGCCTAGCTGTGAAAAGAGACAAAAGTTTCAGATTGAATATTGCAAATGGTCAAATTAAGTTTGTATTATTTTAAATATACATTTGAAATTTTAATACATTTATTAAGTTATGACAGTTAAGGTGTTTTAAGAACACAGTGAAAACGGTATCGTAATAAGTGAATGGTAACTTTATTGATATTGCTGGGGAACATGCAATTTCAGACTCGATAATTTCGAATTCAGCAATATTTAGCGTTCACAAGGACAAGCGCTAGAGGTTGAAGAGGGTTTTGCAAGAAATTGGAATGGAAAAAATCACAACCGAGAACTTTCCAACTGGGTCAACATCCGAAATGTAGCCAAATGATGTATTTTTCCTACGCCTATATAAATCGCTGCATAGATACATTAGTGAAAAATCCCACAAGACGGAAATCCAACGAGACTAGCTCTTTCAGCGGAACAACCTTCTGTAAATATTGTAGTTGATATACAATCAATTTCATTCTCACGGTTTCTTCCTCAAGATCGCTACACGTGGAATAAAGCTGGGCTCGGGAATAATTTGGATCCGCTTTTTGTTGTAACTACAAGTGAATTTTGCATTCACTGTGAGCGTAACGTAGCTTGCAATCAATGTTCATCTAGTTTATGATTAGATGTCGAGGGTTCAAAACTTACTGCTGTTATTGTAATTTTCATTATTGTAATAACTACATTGAATAAGTTCTCACTTGTCAATAGTAATTTAATTATGAAAAATAAAATAAGCAAAAAAAAAATCAACGTAGAAATCTGGCTAAAATTAGAAAGAAATTTTATTGCTATATTTCAAAAATGATAAATTGATCTTAAAAATGTGTATTTAATTAAATTTATATCAAGTTTAGACTAATATCATTAGATTAAAATTAAAAATAAATGCAGCACCTTAATACAGGTTTTGAATATACAGTAAGAAATACACAGTAAAAAATTATTATTAATAATAGTAATAATTACAAAAGGCATCACGATAGAGTAGCCAGTATTATCCATTGGAATCTATGCAAAAGATATCAATTCCCAGTTTCCAAAAACTGGTGGGAACATACTATTGAAAAAGTGTTAGAAAATGATGAAATAAAAATCGTTTGGGATTTCCGAATACAAACTGACCGTCATTTGGATCGCAACACACCACACATAACAATAGTAGAAAAGAAATGTGTTTTTCTAATAGATGTGGCAATCCCTGAAGATACACGAATTGTTGAGAAAGAACAGAAAAAGATCACAAAATATAGGGATCTGACAATTGAAATTTCTCGATTGTAGAACAAAAGTACCACTGTGCCACCTATTGTCATTGGTACCCTTGGTGCCATGTCAAAGAAATTTGCAAAATTCTTTAATAGTTTGGAACTTTACAATATTTCAATAACAGACTTGAAAAAAACATCATTACTGGGCACAACTTATATTTTATGAAGATACTTGGACAATTCTTAGATCTCTGGGTGTGACTTGAGTTGCTCAATAACTCCAGTCAAAGATATGTACTTTTTGTCTTTGTACTGTGTCAAATGTTGATATAATAATAATAATAATATTAATAATAATAATAATTAAGAGCACGGTCCCGTACTACAAGTACATACCACAAAGCGTATTAGAGTCACCCTCATATAAACTATACTGGGACCGCCCCATTCACACAGACAAAACCATACATCACAACAGACCAGACATCACACTTGTTGATAAGGTCAACAAACAGACCTATCTAATTGATATTGCAGTGCCTACCAGCAAGAACATGCAGAAAACTCACGCAGACAAGATCAGTAAATACACTGATCTAGCACACGAGCTCCAGAAGCAGTGGAGGCAGGATCGTGTAAGTGTTGTACCCATCGTTCTGTCTGGTGCCTCACACATTGCACCACAGTCTCAGCACACTAGGACTTCACAAAAACACTTATGCACAACTGCAGAAGGATGTGGTACTCAACACTACACGCATAGTTAGGAAATTTATGGACACAACCACACATCCCTAATCATTCTCGCACACGTCTTTACACTTGGCAGTATGTGCTTTGGTCCTTGACCCGCCATATTGTTTTTGCTGGGGAAACCCAAGGTTTGAAACATACAATAATAATAATAATAATAAAAATGAACAGCAGAAGGGCTGTCGCAGGAATTCCCAGGGTTGTAATGAGGAACTCCTTATTGACTCTGTAATCCTGCGCCAGGCGCGCGCGAAGAATAGGAACCTACACATCGCGTACATCGACTACAAGAGGGCATTTGACTCAGTCCCCCATTCCTCGGTTTTGCAAACTCTTCAACTCTACAAAGTACACCCCAAGATCACGGCATTCTTGGATGCCAAGATGAAGAGTTGGAACACAACACTACACCTACGCACCTCGAACACCTCCATCACTATAGTCCCCATTCCCATAAGGAGAGATATTTTTCAGGGAGATTCCTTGAGTCCTCTTTGGTTCTGCCTCGCCTTGAATCCATTAAGCCACATGCTAGTCACACAAAACACGATTATAAGCTTACCTCAGGCACTCTGACACCATACAAAAATCACACACTTACTCTACATGGATGATATTAAACTCTACGCCACAAACAGTGCACAACTTACTAATTTACTACAAGTCACAACACAGTTCACCAAAGACATTGGGATGGAATTTGGAATTGACAAATGCCGCAAGCTACATATAACACGTGGGAAGACTACGAATTTGGAGGGTTTTGAACTGGACCATGGGTTGGCCATCCAATCCATGGAAGAGGGAGAGACCTACAGGTACCTGGGCTTCCAGCAAGCGCGCGTCATTGACAACGCAAACATCAGAAACGCACTCAAGAAAACATACCGTGCTCGCGTTGACAACAACCTCAAAACATAACTCAATGCCAGAAATAAAATTAAAGCCATTACCACTTTTGCCGTCCCCACACTAACATATTCGTTCAGCATAATTTCATGGACTCGAACTCGAAGCACTACAAAGCACAACACGCACTACATTCACGAAACACAACATGCACCACCCCAAGTCCGCTACTGAAAGGATGACTCTTCCCCGCAAGGAGGGAGGCCGAGGACTCATCAATCTCATCATCCTACACGAAAAACAAGTACACACACTTAGGGAACACTTCCACCAAAGAGCACAACACTCCTCACTCCACTCAGCCATTGTCAAGGCTGACACACACTTCACAACCCTAGACCTCGCAAACCCTTCTCTAACACTCACCACTCCCGACACCCACACACAGCAGCTGCGTGAATCATGGGCTCGTAAGGAACTCCATGGCAGACATCGCCACGAACTCAGCCAACCTCATGTCGACATGGAAGCGTCGAACAGATGGCTGATGAGTGATGAGCTGTTTGGGGAGACCGAAGGGTTCATGATCGCGATACAGGACCAAGTCATTCCCACATTCAACTACAAGAAACACATTCTACACGACGCAAACACACACGACGACAGATGCAGGAAATGCCACACTACACATGAGACGATCGACCACATAATATCTGGCTGTCCAAAACAGACTTCTGTCCCAAACAGACTACCTCCACCGACACAATCAGGTAGCATCGATCGTTCATCAACAGCTAGCACACAAACACTCACTTATTAAGAACACGGTCCCATACTACAAGTACACACCACAAAGCGTACTAGAGTCACCCTCACATAAGCTGTACTGGGACCGTCTCATTCACACAGACAAAACTATACATCACAACAGACCTGACATACACTTATTGATAAGGTCAACAAACAGACCTATCTCATTGATATTGCAGTTCCCATCAGCAAGAACATGCAGAAAACTCACGCTGACAAGATAAGTAAATACACAGACATAGCACACTAGCTCCAGAAGCAGTGGAGGCAGGACCGAGTACGTGTTGTACCCATCATCCTGTCCGCTACTGGTCTGATGCCTCACACATTGCATCACAGCCTCAGCACACTAGGACTTCATAAAAACACTTATGCACAACTCCAGAAGGCTGCGGTACTCAACACAACACGCATAGTTCGGAAATTTATGGACACAAGCACACATCCCTAACTATTCTTCCAAATTTTTTTTTTTTTTTTTTTAATACACGTGGCAATATGTGCTATGGTCCTTGACCTGCCATATTGTCTTAGCTGGGGAATCCCATGGTTTGAAACTGTTTCGATATAATAATAATAATCCCCCATGGACCCTACCTCCTCGCGATGGGAGCGGGAACTACACTAGCTTTAGGGTAGGCTAAGGGGTCGAACCGTCCATGATGAGAACTCGTTCTAATATAGATCATGCTGTATCGGGTGTGTCGCAGGATAACATCACCCGCGTTCGGGGGTTAGGCAGAGGCCTACATTCGAAAAATGTACTCCAGTCTCCCGTAGGTGGTGGTGGAGAAAGTGGCACCTCATCCTGTAGTATGGCTACCACAATGCCCGGGCAATACCATCCAATCCGAACGGTCGGAAGTGTTTCACTGTGTCAGAGCAGGCGACCACCAAGACTGGGAAACCACGCCAGCGCATCCGATGGTCATCGCAATACTGTGCAGGAAACAAAACAAAGAAACTTATGTCCCAGGTTAGGAAGATATTCAAGCACATAAATACTCGCCCTTCACATTCAAACCATCATAACCAGGTTCAGGAACATCTCGTCACCCTAAAACAAAAACTCAGTGCACTTGCAAAAAGATTACAAAGATACAAACAGTGCACTCTGTGCAAACAACAGAACAACACTTTCCAATACAATGAGAAAAAAATTTACAGATCCCTTACATCTTCCTCTACTACAACTAACACAAACATTCCCAACAGCGAGGCATTACATGAATACTGGTCGTCTCTGTGGTCAAACCCTATCCCCCACAATGATAAAGCACAATGGATGACAGAGCAACAGCAACTCACTGAACACATACCCTTCATGTCCTTCCATGAGATTACTCTCGCAGACATACAGACAGCACTAAAATATGCAGACAACTGGAAGACTCCTGGTGCAGACGGCGTCCAGAACATCTGGAGCAAGAGGTTCACGTCCCTGCATGGGAAGCTAGCGCTTACACTCACTGACATAATCCAACACCCAGAACATACGCCTCGTTTCCTCACACAAGGTGTCGCATACCTACAGAGCAAGAACACTGAAACAGCACACCCTGCCAACTACCGTCCAATCACTTGCGTCCCCGTTCTTTACAAACTCCTCACCTCCTGCCTCGCAGACAAGATCTACACACACATCGAGACACAGAACATTCTTTCCGAACAGCAGTAGGGCTGTCGCAGGAATTCCCAGGGTTGTAAGGAGCAGCTCCTTATTGACTCTGTAATCCTGCGCCAGGCGCGCGCGAAGAATAGGAACTTACATATTGCGTACAGTGACTACAAGAAGGCATTTGATTATGTCCCTCATTCCTGGTTCCTACACACTCTTCATATCTACAAAATACACCCCAAGATCACGGCATTCTTAGATGCCGCGATGAAGAGTTGGAACACAACATTACACCTACGCACCTCCAACACCTCCATCACTACAAATCCCATTGCCATAAGGAGAGGTATTTTCCAGGGAGACTCTTTGATTTTGCCTCGCCTTGAATCCACTGAGCCATATACTAGAAAACACAAAACACGGTTATAGGCTTACCTCAGGCACTCTGACACCATACAAAATCACACACTTACTCTACATGGATGATATTAAACTCTACGCCACAAACAACGCACAACTTATTAATTTACTACAAGCCACCCCACAGTTCACCAAAGACATTGGGATGGAATTTGGAATCGACAAATACGGCAATCTACATATAACATGCGGGAAGACTACGAATTTGGAGGGTTTTGAACTGGACCGTGGGTTGGCCATCCAATCCATGGAAGAGGGAGAGACCTACAACTTCCTGGGCTTCCAGCAAGCGCGCTTCATTCACAACACAAACATCAAAAATGCACTCGTGCTCATACATACCGTGCTCGCGTTCAAAACATCCTCAAAACACAACTCAACGCCAGAAATAAAATTAAAGCCATCAACACTTTTGCCGTCCCCACTCTAACATATTCGTTCGGCATAATTCCATGGACAAACACTGAACTCGAAGCACTACAACGTACAATAGGCAATACATTCACGAAACATAACATGCACCACCCCAGGTCCGCTACGGAAAGGATGACTCTTCCCCGCAAGGAGGGAGGCCGAGGACTCGTCAACCTCATCACCCTGCATGCAAAACAAGTACACACACTTAGGGAACACTTCCACCAAAGAGCACAACTTTCCTCACTCAGCCATTACTCAGCCATTGTCAGGGCTGACACACACTTCATACCCCTGGACCTCGAAAACCCTTCTCCAACACTCACCCCCCCTAACACCCACACTCAGCAGCTGCGTGAATCATGAGCTCGTAAGGAACTCCATGGCAGACATCACCACAACTCAGCCAGCCTCATGTCGACATGGAAGCGTCGAACAGATGGCTGACAAGTGGCGAGCTGTTTGGGGAGACCAAAGTATTTATGATCGCGATACAAGACCAAGTCATCCCCACACGCAACTACAAGAAACACATTCTACACGACGCAAACACACATGACAACAGATGCAGGAAATGCCACACTACGCATGAAACGATCGACCACATAATATCAGGCTGCCCCCTTCTCTCCCAAACAGAGTACCTCCACCGACACAATCAGGTAGCGTCGATTGTTCATCAACAGCTAGCACACAAACACTCACTTATTAAGAACACAGTCCCGTACTACAAGTACATACCACAAAGCGTATTAGAGTCATCCTCACATAAGCTATACTGGGATCGCCCTATTCACACAGACAGAACCATACATCACAAGAGACCTGACATCACACTTGTTGATAAGATCAACAAACAGACCTATCTCATCGATATTGCAGTGCCTATCAGCAAGAACATGCAGAAAACTCACGCAGACAAGATCAGTAAATACACCGATCTAGCATACGAGCTCCAAAAGCAGTGGAGGCAGGACCGAGTACGTGTTGTACCCATCGTCTTGTCCGCCACTGGTCTAGTATCTCACACATTGCACCACAGTCTCAGCACACTAGGACTTCATAAAAACACTTATGCACAACTCCAGAAGGCTGTGATACTCAACACACCACGCATAGTTAGGAAATTTATGGACACAACCACACATCCCTAATCATACTTGCACACGTCTTTACACTTGGGAATATGTGCTTTGGTCCTTGACCCGCCATATTGTTTTTGCTGGGGAAACCCAAGGTTTGAAACATACAAACATAATAATAATAATAATGGCAAGTCTGAAAAAAAGAAAAAAGTAGAAAATTTCGATAAAATTGATCTCACTTGTCAATAATAGTTTAATTTGATTTTATTTTTTTTAATTCTGAAAAATACAAGAAAAAACCAGTAGAAATCTGTGTAAATAGAAAGAAATTTGTATTACAATTTTTCAAAAATGTTAACTTGATATTAAAATTTATATTTAATTAAATTTATTTCATGTTTAGACTACTATTAATAATCGAAATTTCAAATAAATGCTGCTCCTACAGTCAGGTTTTGGAAACGTAATAAGTCTCGGAAAAAATTAATAATAATAATAATAATTAAAATAATAATAAAAAAGAACTTGTGTGTTATTTTCATTCTTTGATATGTGACCTTTGGGGAAGGGGGGGCCAAAGGTTATGAGCCAAAAGAAAGAGGAGACCGGGTACAAATTGTTTTGATTTTCAAGAAAAGAAAAGCAGTGATATCCAAAATTTAACAGTGTGACCTCTGGGTGAAATGTTATGAGCGAAAATCGAATAAACTCACAATTCATCCAACCTACAATACTATTTAATTTTCCTTTCTCATGATTTGTATTTTGAAAATTAGGAAAAAGCAGGAAAAAATGAACTAAAATAAATAAGAAAAATGAAGATGTAAAGATAAAATAAAATAAACTTTTAAAGTGATGTCAATGGAATTCGCATCTATCTGACAACCATGTGATTTATATTTCTAAGGACAAATCAAAGATTTCATTAAATGTCTGCAAAATTACACTTTGGTAATATAATGAAAATGCGAATTTCCATCTCACAAAAACTGTTTTTAATCAAATGAGGTTAATGCGAAATTTCTCTTATATTTTGAATTTTTTCTGATGAAGTATCTTTCTAGAAAGCATACTGTATTTAAAACTCTTACATGACTGTTTAATAAATGTATTAAAATATTAAATGTATCTTTAAAATAGTACAAACTTAATTTCACCATTTGAATTATTGAAACTCAAACTTTTGTCTCTTTTCACCGCTATGCGCGATCGTGGCTTCACTGTTTTCGGAGATTTTTAAAAGCTTATAACTTTTGATCTAGAGGTTAAATTGATTAAAATTTTGGTGTCATGTTTTTATTTTTTTTCAGCTGAACATTTTGATATATAATGTATGATAATCTGTTTTTGACAACAAAACGTGTATCAAAGTGAGATCGGGTTCTTTTTTCCTAGATATTCACCTTCCAATGGCCTTAGGAATCACCCAGACTTCTGTTAAACGGGGAGTGTATTTATTACGCGAGATAAAAGGCAGAAAGGCTGCGGACTTGCCATCCGATCAAAACTCAACCCAATGGATGCACAATATTGGAGCCTGAACATCCAACGCCACAAGACATGTAAAATTGGTCCTTTAATTTCGCTTACATCAGCTAAACTATTTTGAATGATATCTACACTTTAAAATCAATTGCAGTAATTTGCAAGAGTAACTTTCTCCACAAAGTACTACGCAATCGAAATTTTCATGGTTCAATCAACTCTTATAATAAGCCAATTTCAAGAATATGCATTCACATGTTCAAAAGTTACTAAAACGGAATCATAATTTTTCTCTACTGTTTTTCATAGCTTCCCTTTTCTACTTGAAAATAAGGTAACAAGAAATTGGATCTTCTAAAGACAGATGAAGAAATTTAACATCTAAAGTGTCAATCCACATCATTTGAAACAATTATTATAAAACCAAATATGCAATTGACAGTTTCATACACCTATAACTAAGATCCTTCAAGTACATAACTAGAAGAAATGGCTCATGCATACTTTATTAGAATTTTAAGAAAAAAATACTGGGTCTCTTCTCTCATAAAGATGATATTGCTAACTGTTTATTCCTAATAATCTAAAAATCTTTTATGTAATTTACATCATTCTCTTCTGTGCTTAGATATCTTATAAGAATTATTTTTTTTTTATCAATTCATAATAAATCTGAATCATTATTTCTCTAACATTTCTTTAAAAATTTATCAATAATAGCTATGATACTGAACAAAATTAAATTTAATTTGAAAATCTGTCTGAAATTAGATTTACATTACATTGTCAGCTTTTCACCTTAGATATAATTTCTATTGCGATGTCATACGGAGAAGTTTCCGTATAAATAACCTCCATAGACAAAACAAGGAATTGGATCCCTCTCAACCTGTTTCATTCCTCGTAGGTTTCATGAATCGCACTTCCTTTCCAGGTCACTTCCAGTTTTATATGAAAAAAGCTTATTTATATTTAGCCCACCTACATTTCTTTCACAATAATGTTTAAATTTAACGTGTGTAAACAATTTCTTTGGAAAATTAAAAAATACATAACAATAAATTGTAAAAACATTCATATTTACAATTTGGAGGCTTTTGAATCTACTAAAGATTTATCTTCATGCACAATCTATATCACTAAAATCTTTTATTTCTCTGTCTGTCTATCTGTCCGGCACAAATCCCTGAGCGAATGGAAAATAGAAATAATTTTTAAAATGAAACGTCCGCAACAGGAATCGAACCTATAACCTTCTGATCTAAAGTCAGACGTCTTATCCATTAGGCCAGGGTGACTACTAATCACTTCGTAGGGTTTTTGAACTTATGTGTCCTTCCCCTTCCCCCAATCAATAATGAATGAATTCATCTTTTTTTTTGAATCTCAAGATTTTTTATTTATTTCCAATTCGTTTATTTATTTTTAATTCGAAAATGACTATTAGAACTATAATTGCACAGATGTTGGAATATTTTAAATATAATCTTCTTACTCACATGTACACGGGAGATGTTTGAATAAAAAAAGATGTCAAGAAAGAAAGAAACACTATTTCTATTAGATAGAATACTGAAAAATCACTATTTGTAACTCAAAAACCATTGAACAGTATCAATAGGAATGAAAAAAGAGAGTCAAGAAAGAAAGAAGCACTATTTCTATTAGATAGAATACAGAAAAATCACTATTTGTAACTCAAATACCATCACTAGTTGTAACTCAAAACTACTGAAAGGTATCAATTGTAATTAAAAAAAAAAGTATGAAGAAAGACAGAAGCACTATTTCTATTAGGTAGAATACTGAAAAATCAGTATTTATAACTCAAAAACCATCACTATTTGTAACTCAAAAATCACTGAAAGCTATCAATTGTAATTAAAAAAAGAGATTCAAGAAAGAAAGAAGCACTATTTCTATTAGATAGAATACAGAAAAATCACTATTTGTAACTTAAAAACCATAACTTTTTATAACTCAAAAACTACTGAACAGTATCAATTATAATTAAAAAAACAGTTTTAAAAAAGAAAAAAGCACTATTTCTAATAGGTAAAATACTGAAAAAAATTACTATTTGTAACTGAAAAACCATCACTATTTCTAACTCAAAAACCACTGAAAAGTATCAATAGGAATAAAAAAAGAGTTTCAAGAAAGAAAGAGGTACTATTTCTATTAGGTAGAATACTGAAAAATCACTATTCGTAACTTAAAAACCAATACTATTTGAAACTCAAAAACCACTGAAAAATATATCTACAGAGGCGGTAAAAAAAATTGCATCACCCTTGCATTTTCACAACAAAGGGATATGTGAGAAGTTTTGGTCGATCGATTAACGATGAATGTATGTGAAATTATGCAAAACTTATGAAATAAACATTTAACAGCAGGAATCGGATAATTGTTTACTTTATTTATGGAAATACATCGCCAAAACTGTAACAAGTACAATGTGAAGTGCATCCACGTTGCCAAGTGGACGACGAAAAAGTAAGTAGAGGTTTTAATTGTAACACTTTTTCTGTTCAAAAATAAACAAAAGTAACATGGAAATGTTTGAACATCATAAAATATAACCTAATATTTTGTTGGTCCGCCTCTAGCTTTAATGACAGCTTGACATCTACGGGGCATTGAGCGGATGAGTGATTGAATGTATTCTTTACTGAGTTCATGGTGCCAGACACGAATTATTGATTCCCGGAGTTTTGCAAGTGATGTTGGCTTATGATTCATCACTTCTACACCTGTTCTATTCCAACAATTTTCGATCGGACTGAGATCGGGGCTGTTTCCGGGCCAAGGCAAACTGCTGACCCCATGCTCATTTTTCCATTTCTGAACCTGCGTGTGAGTTTAGAGAAAATAAAAATTACTTAACCCCATGTCAATTTAAGTCTAATGGCAGGATAAAGGTTTTTAAATTGTTACTGACCAGTTTTGCCCTATGGCACGGAGCAGAATCATCCTGGAAAATGACGTTTGGAACTGAAGTAAAGTGATCCCGGATAGTAGGAAGCAATTTCTCCTCCAAAATGCCAATATACACCTGAGCGTTTACTGTTCCTTGCACAAAGTGAAGCCCACCAACTCCTTTATCAAAAATACATCCCCAAACCATCTGGGATACGGGATGCTTGACTGTATGTTGAATGCAGTCGGGATGATATTCCTCTCCTTTACGGCGTCTAACTGTGTGCTGTCCGTCGGACCCATGCAGATTGAATTTGGACTCGTCCGAAAACACAAGTGATTTCCATTGATCGACAGTCCATCCTTGGTGAGCTTTTGCCCAGTCTAGACGCTGTTTCCTCATTTTTTTGGTCAACAATGGCTTCTTTCGTGGTCGACGTGCCACCAAACCCGCACCACACAGTCGTTTTCGTACAGTAGACGTGGATGCGTGAACAACCGATTCGTTTTCCCATGCTGTTCTAAGGTCTGTGGAAGATGATTGTCTGTTCCGAAGACTGAGTCGTATCAAATACCTGTCCTGCGCTGCGCTGGATATTCGTGGACGTTGACTGCCACTCTTTCTTGATGTGCTTCCGGTGCTCTTTAGCATATTCAGTAGTCGAACAACAGTCGATTGCGAACAGTTTATTTTTTTTTGCTATGGAACGTGACGACAATCCTTCTTTGTCCAATGCAACGACAAGACTCTTCCTTCGTTGTGTCAGTTGAACGTATTTCGACATACTGCAACGCATAATTCCAGATCGTAAATGAATGCGTCGAACATTCAACCGTTTTTTTTTGTACAGTTAGAAGGATGATGCAATCTTACTCAATAGCCTGCGTCATGTACCGATGCCAATTCGCGTTATATGATGCAAGAACCGTTAAATATTTCATAATTACTTATAAATTCTAAAAAAGTATGGATTTCGCGGGTGATGCAATTTTTTTTGCCAGCACTGTATATTACTAAAATCTTTTATTTCTCTGACTGTCTGGTGCAATTGTTGTAATTTGTGAAAATAGAAATAATTTCTACAAATTGACTACGGGATTCAACGAACATGCAACCTTCTGCTCCGAAGTTAGAGGTCTTAGCCATTCGACCAGGAGGACTAAATTTTAATCGCTATAAAATAAAAATATATCATAGATAAATGATTCACACACAGGTTCTAAAAGCAGTCGTGGACTGAGAGAATATAAAAACATCAAAACTTAAATAATAAAAAAAAAAAAATTGAAAATTTTTTAGTTTTATTATCTGACAGATGGATGTTGACGATCCCGTATTTTCGTGATTTCACGTAATTTACGCGACAATAGCCTCTATCCATGTCTTCTCACAAAATGGCGAAAAACATTGCTATTCGAAGCAGCGCACAAAAAATTATATTGCAAGTTGAAGAATATTTTCGAAGAGAATTAATAAATGGAGGACCTCTCATTCCTTTAAAAAGAGTTCAAGACAGTGTAGCTGCAGCGACAGGTGTATCCAAAGCCTGAATCACATTCAAAAAACTAAATTCCTTGAGACCTGCTGAAGAGGCTAATGGCCAGATCTCGCGTTTTCCGTAATTCTCGCGCAAACGCGATCTTTAACATCCATCTGTCAGACAATAGTTTACTTGATGTAATTTGTGTGTGTATGTTTTATTAATAAATAAAAAGTTGTTTTCCGTTATATATGCAAGGCTTCCGGAGCGAAGCGACGGATAGCCGACTAGTTATTTTCTAAAAAGTTCTGATTATATATACTTATAATTTTACATTTTAACCAAAAAAATTAAACGAGATTAGCCATTAATTTTAGTAGATGTTGTATTTATAATAATTTAACTTCAAAACCTTAAAGGAATAAAATATCTTATAATAATGATAAATTAATTGGAAAATATGTCTTTAAGATCCAGAGACAATATTTAAACATAAGATTAATAGAAATTATCGTAAGAAAAATATTTTAATTGATTCATTAAATAGAATATCTTGGCAATTATCTCATCTTTTGGAAATTAATGATTATTCCATTGTTTTATGTAAAAGAGTTCAAAAAGCAATGAAAATTTCAAAGCAAATAACTGAACAATACATTAAAAACTTAACGGCCTTATCTCTAGAAAAATGATAAAATCCAATCCAGGAAACTACTTCGATTATTAATGAATTGGATTATCCTTTAAATGGTATGGAGAAAAGGATTTTACAAAAAGGTACAAATTTATTCTAATACAATCTCCCAATAATCCTCACAGGATGTTCCAATTATCGAAATGGCTCTAGGAGAAAGTAAAATTGATGATAGGCATAAAATAATATACGTAGACAAGTTGGTGCATTGGTAATGTAGGAAAAAGGGAGAAATCAAAAAAGCAATTTATAACCATTAGAAATAGAGGCATATAAAATTTACGACGTAATTCTAATATTTCGATAGTTTCTGCCGACAAAGGCAACAACATAGTGATCGGAAAAAAAAAGGATTATAAGAATATGATTGATGCTCATATTGGAAATTCTAATACAGTGAAACCTCCACTAACGGACACTCCCGAAAAGCGGACACCTCCCCAATAGCGGACAATTTTGCAATCCCTAATCCCTTAATATAGACGTTTCCATGTATTGACCTCCGATTAGCGGACACTCCCAATAACGGACAACATTCTATAGAAAATGAATGATCGTGTGTTGCTTTTCAAAAGCAATAGAATCAGGCTACATTAATACGTAGCGTCCAGAGGAAATTTTGAAATTATGGATCCCGAACTCCAACGAAAACTCCAAACACATCAAAGTTCGGAAACGGAGACAAGTGCGATCGACTCTGTTGTCTTCGATTAGTTTTGTGCTGCACGAGGAAAAAACATTCCCATTATTGCAAGAAAAGGCGTTGGAAGCAAAGGGGACTCTGAAGGCCTTGCAAAGTTAAGCGATTTAAATATTCATATTGAGAAACATGCTTTCAATGCAAAAAAGAAACGTCAAACTCTGTTAACTGATTACTTTAGTTAATAAAATTAATTTTCAAATCCGTTATCTTACTTAAAATAATGACAAAATTAATACTATAATTAATTTTGTTATTATTTTAAGTAAGACTAATGGATTAGCATTCATTTAAAAAGGAAAATAGTAAACAGTTTGCAATTGTTCATATTTTCTATAGGGCAATGTTAATTGTAGAAACTTAAGATTGTACGTAATTTTTTAATAAATGACATGCTATAAGCTAAAAAATGAAAAAAAGATAGTCCTCCCCAATAGCGTCCACCTCCCAATAACGGACGAAACTTGTGGTCCCGTGACTGTCCGCTATTCGGAGGTTTCACTGTATTTATAAAATTCTTCTTCTTCCAAAGCACTACAGTCTGATGTGGGCCAGGGCTGCCTTCAATATCTGCCTCCATTCCTCTCTACACTCAGTCTTTTCTACTATCCGGTACTGTTCAACTTCAGGTTATTCACAACATCTTGGATCCAACTTTTCTTGGGCTTGCCACGTTTTCTTACACCCAGAATATTGCTTTTATAAATGTTTTTAGGCATTGGAAATTATTTTTAACAAATCCAGAAAATAATTTAAATAAGAATTTTAGATTATTGGGTAGAAAAATTCGATTGGATAAGAACATAATAGAAAAAGAAATTCTACAAGATGAAGGTAATTTTCCGAAAATTAAAAGTTTACCAAAGGTTGATAAACCTAAAAATCAGGATAATAATTTTTTTTAATATAGCTCGATTATTAATTGTTCTAATTCATTGCTTTAAAGATCTATATTATAATAGCAGATGAATTACAGCATTTAAAAATCAACTCCGTAGGTTTTGTAAAAGATGAAGAAGAATTTTGTGTAATTTAAAATCATTGAAGATAGAAGATAATAGTACTTTATTTTCTATAGATGCAAGGACCTTTTTACTTCCATTACATTTGAATTACTTGAAAAAGTTTTAGATTTTCATTTTGGTAATTATAATTCAAAAGAAAAATTTGATTTAATTTATTCAATCAAATTTTTAGTCGAGAACCAATTTTTATGGTTTATGGATTAACTGTCCAGCAATACTTTATGGTATTTAAGGGGCTTCCATCGTCTATGAATTTTGCAGAAATTTTGATGCAATTTTTTAGAATATATATTTTTTTGTTCAGTTTGATAAATCTACTTACTTTTTTCAAAGGTATGAAGATGATATTTTTATTATTGCTCAAAAAGAATCAGAGAATCTTATTTTGGATCAATTTAATTCCCTAGATAAAGGAATAGAGTTTCCATTGAAAAACATGAAAATAATTTTTTGCCATTTTTATATGTAATGATTAAATTGGAAGGAAATTCTATTATTACTGAACCGTATTCAAAACCTACTTCTGGAAATTCCATTATTTCAAAATTCATCAGCAATTCCTACATCTGCAAAAGCTAATTTAATTCAAATGAAAATAAGGAAGCCTTTTTTTCTTTGTTTTTTTTTTATAAACATATATATAAGATAAAGGAGGAATTTATTAATAATGATTATCCAATTCAATTTATATCCTCCATTATTTTAAAGACTCTATATTACATTTATAACGCAGAACCAAAAAACGATAAAAATGGATTCGTGTGGGCAGCTTTTCCTTTTCATCCTTTCCAGTATAAACGTCTAAAAAAGATTTTTCCGAGAACTCATATTAAATTGGGTTATTGTTTGAGTATCAAATTGACAATTCCGATTGATCATAATAAAATTGAAGATAATATGATTAATAAAAGAAGAGGTATATATTTGGTTCCTTGTTATCAAAATGAATGTTCTCATATAGTAAATAGTGGCCAAACTTTAAAACAACGCTTTGTTCAACGTCGCAGTTGTATAAAAACGGTAAATGTAAATGGATCCTATATATCTAATCACATGTGTGAAGTAAGTCTTATAGGAAAATTTGAGCAATATTGAATAAAGGATGAAAGGAAAAATAAACAGGGGAGAGAGGCTATTGAATCTTTCTTTAAGAAATTTATTGGGTTCTTATAATTCCTTAGTCCCTAATACTCACATATAGGCTAATATTATTTACATAACACTAAATTTCAAAAATATGCCGAGATTCAAAAGAAAAAATTAAATGAAAAGATAAAAAGAGAAAGAATTACGGAATTAACTAAAAATTAATTTTTTTTTTGGTGGAGATTCTACAGAATAGCAGTAGAGGACGAATTCTGGATTCTTTTCATTCACCTTATCACATAGTTGAGAATCAACGTTTTGACCACCCACGAATGGAAAAATTTCAGTGTTTTATTTTATTGGTTAAAATAACCTTTTAGAAAATAATTGTGCATGAAGATGAATTCCTAGTAGATTTGAAAGTCTCCATATTTTTAATATGAATTTATTATTGTTATTAGGTGTTATTATGTATTTTTTAACTTATAAAATAATGTTTAAAGTGGCCCCCTGTGAAAATGTATAAGTTTATTTTTTTTTAAAGATTTCTATGTAATTGCAAATTTAATTTTACGGTTAAGAGCTTCGTTTTTGACAAAAAATTCTGACGGAATGAAGATGTTACTATTTTAAGCGAAATGAATAGAAAATCTTACAGTAATGAATAAGTATATTGAAATTAAATTCAGTATTACAATCCTTCAACGTTTAAGTACACGACGCTACTATTATTAAAAATATTTAAGGTATATGTTTCTTAATATGAAATGAGTAGATTCTAGGCTCCACAAACAGCTCTAATTTAAATACTTAAATAAAAATACAATAAAATGCGAATATTTTCAAGATGGTCTACATCTCATTATCAAGCAGTATAATGAAAAACATATTACATACAATAAGAAGTGAAGGCCAACGGACATGTGACTCGGACGGAAATATTTAGGGCTCAAACGCACTACAGATTTTTCAGTTGGACAAGATAGGGCCATTAAAGAGTTCTTTCAGCCTCCGGAAGTTTACTAATAGGGTATAATTGGCGCGTGTATCTTACCTCGCGCACTTGTTACAAAGTAATTGAGTGTTCTCCCTTTCTTTCTTGTGTTCGCTTAACTTTATTTGTTATTTCTTATAGTTTAAGATGTAGTATCAGCAGAAATAGTATAAGTATTTTAATCAAACTTTAATTGAAAGACTGAACCTTAATTGAATCTTTTTGATCTGTCAACCTTGTTTGTGCTTAACTGTATTTTGCATTGAAATCTGTATGTAAGTTACTTATCCAAATGTTTTTATAAAGGAAAAAGAAAAAGAAAATATTTATTTCTCCTAATTTTGCATTGATTAAAGAATTGTTGCTGCTTAATGAGAAAAAAACAATTTCTTGAATTATTATTGTTTTTTTGTAATTAATCACATTCTGGAAAATATAAAACGTTTATTTCAAACCGTAATAGTTTATTTGTTTATTGATTTTTAAAAAAAAAATTTTTTTGGAAGATTTTAATTTTGATTTCTTCCCATGCTGTGTTTTGCAATTTTGTGCCTTTGAGCATTATAGATGATAATGGGTGTATTTAAAACAGGAAATATTTGGGATTATGAGACCACCCTCCACGGAATGGAATGTGTTTTATGTACCGGCTGGTAAAACAAAGAAAGGCTTGGGATGACTTGATTGTAAATTTAAAACTAATTGATTTATTTTAAATTTTATTTCTATATTAATCGCTACTAAATATAGAGATTTACTAAAGATTCATGTTTATGGTGTGACCGTCTGTCAGCCTCCAATGGAATTCTAGGATTTGCTTTGAATTTATAAAAATAGTTAATTTATATGGCGGTAAATCTTTAACCCATAGTTTCCAAATTTGCAAAGATAAATAACTTAGCAAGTAAAAGTCTCCAAAGGCTAATATTTAATTTATCTCAAGGTAATTTCTTAACAACTTTGCATGATAATGAAATCAGAAAATTTTAAATATAAAACAACACAGAAGTAATAACATGAAAAAAAAAATCAAAAACTTAAATAAAATTAAATTAACTTCAATAAAATATATACTAAAAAAAAATCCTTCAAATACATAACTAGACGAAGTGGCTCATGCATATTTTATTGGTAAAATATAATTTTATTATTGTAGTATATAGCTAACTATATATCCCAAATAATCTAAAAATCTTTAATGTAATTTATAATACCGGTATTTTCTTCTGTGTTTAGATATCTTATATAAGAAGATTATTTTTTTTAAAAAAACATAATAAATCTGAATTATTATTCCTCTCATATTTCTTTAAAAATTATCAATAATATTTATGAAGTTAACAAAATTAAATCAAATCTGTCTGAAATTAAATTTGAAAATAGATTGTCAGCTTTTGATCTTAGATATAATTCCTATTATCTTAAAATATGCTAATCATTTCTCAAAAAGATGTTTACGTTCGTTCAAACAATTATCAAGAACTAATGAGTATAAAAACCCGAAATGCAGATACAAAACTCAAGAGTTAATTTATTGTATCCACTTTCATGAATTAAGTAAGATATTACCAATATAAGCTAATACTATACTCACTATTTATAAAAATTGTTTTTCAAATTTATCATTACAATAAATTACACTTTACAAGCTTTAAAACAGGTTTGCTTGAAATAATAATCCTCTTTTTAATAAGTTTCAATTATGATTTCTTTTTTGAACTAATAAGCCTCATTTTCACTTTATTTGTTTGGAATCAGAATTTGATCATAAAATTACTAATACTACTATTAAAAGATGATATTGCTTTGCAGTTGTAAAAGTAATAAATATTTGAATATATTCTGAATGTTTTTCAGAAAACAGATTTAGAAATTCTGTTAAATTGAATTTTATTTGTTGCCTTCAAGAATTGAGAGATCATTTTATGGTTGAAATAAAACCATCAATACTCTGAAGACATGTTGTAGCGATAGTACATCCATCGACATAAATTTCTAAAAATTTTTGATGAGTTTCGATTATTTAAAAAATTAATATTGTAGCATATTTATTGTTTTCAATATAAATATTCAAAGAATATTGAAAGATTCCAAAAACAATTCATTGTGAAAGTTTTCAGAATTAGATTTTTTCTTGTTAAATCATCGTCTCCTGTCACTCAGGCCTTGCAGTGAAATCCCGTCGTATTCTGAATAGTTTCAGAAATGAGATTATTTAGACTGAGTTCATCTCTGTAGCATTTATATTTGTAGAGTTTTGCTATCAATTCACATTGAGCTTCAACAATCAAATTTTATATTTCTGATATTCACCAATCTGATATGGAGAAGTTTCCGTATAAATGACCTCCATAGACAAAACAAGGAATCGGATTCCTCTCAACCATACCCCGTTTCATTCCTCGTAGGCTACTGTTTTTTGGAAAAAGAATCGCACTTCCGGTCCAGGTCACTTCCAGTTTTATATGAAAAGAGTTTATCTATACTTAGCCACCTACGTTACTTCCACAATAATGTTTAAACTTAAACATTGCTTTAACATGTATTAACATTTTCTTTATAAGTTAAAAAATACATACTAATTAATTGTAAAAAAAAAAAATATATTTATCATTTGGAGACTTTCGAAGGGAGAAATAAAAAAAGCAATTTATCCCCATTAGAAATCTTCATCCACAATTATTTTCTAAAAGGTCGGTATATCACATTCACTTTACATTTTAACCAATAAAATAAAACTAGGTTAGCCATTAATTTTAATCGATGTATTATTTATAATTATTTAACTCCAAAGCCTTTAAGGAATAAAATTCCTTATAATAATGATTAATTGATTGGAAATTATGTCCTTAAGATCCAGAGACAATATTTAAACTTTAATAGAAAATTATCATCAGAAAAATATGTTAATTGATTCATTAAATACAATATCTTGGCAACTATCTCATCTTTTAGAAATTAATGATTATTCCATTGGTTTATGTAAAGGAGTTCAAAAAGCATTGAAAATTTCAAAGCAAATAACTGAACAATACATTAAAAACCTAACGGCCTTATCTCTAGAAAAATGGTATAATCCAATCCAGGAAACTACATCGATTATTAATGAATCGGAGTATCCTTTAAATGGTATGAAGAAAAGGATTTTACAAAAAAGTACAAATTTTTTCTAATACAATTTCCCAATAATCCTCACAGGATGGTTCCTATTACCGAAAAGGCTCTAGGAGAAAGTAAAATTGATGATACGCATAAAAGTAATATACGTAGACAAGTTGGTGCATTGATAATGCAGGAGAAAGGGAGAAATCAAAAAAGCAATTTATCCCCATTAGAAATAGAGCCACATAAAAATTTACGACGTAATTCTAATATTCCAATAGTTTCTTCCGACAAAGGCAACAACATAGTGATCTTAAATAAAAAGGATTAAAAGAATATGATTGATGCTCATATTAGAAATTTTTAATATTTATAAAATACTTCTTCTTCCAAAGCACTACAGCCCGATGTAGGCCAGGGCTGCCTTCACGATCTGCCTCCATTCCTCTACTCTCAGCCTTTTCCCACCATCCGGTAATTTTCAACTTCAGGTTATCCACAACATCTTGGATCCAACTATATTTATTAATATAGATCGTTTATTAATTGTTCTAATTCATTGCTTTAAAAGATCCCTAGAATAATTGCAGATAAATTACAGCATTTAAAAATCAACTCCTTAGGTTTTGTAAAAGATGGAGAAGAATTTTGTATAATTTAAAATCATTAAAGATTTAAGAAAATAGTACTAGAACAAGTTTTGGATTTTCATTTTGGTAATTTTAATTTAAAAGAAACATTAGACTTATATTATTTAATCAAATTTTTATTCGAGAACCAATTTTTATGGTTAATGGATTAATTGTCCAGCAATTCTTTACGGTATTCCATCGTCTATGATTTTTGCAGAAATTTTGATGCAATTTTTTAGAATATATATTTTTTTGTTCAATTTGATAATTCTACATACTAATTTTTCAAAGGTATGAAGATGATATTTTTATTATTGTTCAAAAAGAATCAGAGAATCTTATTTTGGATCAATTCAATTCCCTAGATAAAGGAATAGAGTTTCCTTTGAAAAACATGAAAATAATTGTTTGCCATTTTTATATGTAATGATTAAATTGGAAGGAAATTCTATTATTACTGAACCGTATTCAAAACCTATTTCTGGAAATTCCATTATTTCCTATTCATCAGCAATTCCTTCATCTGCAAAAGCTAATTTAATTCAAATGAAAATAAGGACGGCTTTTTTTTCTTTGTTCCACAGTAGAAGATTTTTATTAACATATATATAAGATAAAGGAGGAATTTATTAATAATGATTATCCAATTCAATTTGTATCCTCCACTATTTTAAAGACTCTATATTACATTTATAACCTAGAACCAAAAAACGATAAAAATGGATTCGAATGGGCAGCTTTTCCTTTTCATCCTTTCATGTAGAAACGTCTAAAAAAGATTTGTCAGAGAACTCAAATTAAATTGGGTTATTGTTTGAGTATCAAATTGACAATTCCGATTGATCATAATAAAATTGAAGATAATATGATTAATAAAAGAAGAGGTATATATTTGGTTCCTTGTTATCAAAATGAATGTTCTCATATAGTAAATAGTGGCCAAACTTTAAAAACAACGGTTTGTTGAACGTCGCAGTTGTATAAAAACAGTAAATAAAATGGATCCTAATCACATGTGTGAAGTAGATCTTATAAGAAAATTTGAGCAATATTTGATATTAGATGAATGGAAAAATAAACAGGGGAGAGAGGCTATTGAATCTTTCTTTAAGAAATTACTGGGTTCTTATAATTCTTTAGTCTCTAACAATCACATATAACGTTATTTATATAATAGAAAATTTCAAAAATATTCCGAGATTCAAAAGAAAAACATAAATGAAATGATAAAAAGAGAAAGAATTATGGAATTAACTAAAAATTATTTTATTTTTTGCGTGGATTTTCTGCAGAATAGCAGTAGAGGACGAATTCTGGACTCTCTTCATTCACTTCATGACATAGTTGGTAATTAGGTCACCCACCAACGGAAAAATTTTAGTGTTTTATTTTATTGGTTAAAATGTAAAATTATATATGTATATAATCAAACCTTTTATAAAATAATTGTGCATGAAGATGAATTCCTAGTAGATTTGAAAGTCTCCATATTGTTAATATGAACTTATTATTGTTATTAGGTGTTACTATGTATTTTTTAACTTATAAAATAATGTTTAATGTGGCCCCCTATGAAAATATTTAAGTTGCTTGCTTTATTTTAATTTTTTTTTAAAGATTTTTATGTAATTGCAAATTTAATTTTACTGTCAAGGCTTCGTTTTGCACAAAAAAAATTCTGACGGAATGAAGATGTTACTTTTTTAAGCGATATGGATAGAAAATCTTACAGTAAAGAATTAGTATATTGAAATTAAATTCAGCATTACAATCCTTCATCGTTTAAGTATACGACTCTATTATTATTAAAAATATTTGAGGTATGTGTTTCTTAATATGAAATGAGTAGATTCTAGGCTCCACACACACAGCTCTAATTTAAATACATAAATAAAAATACAATAAAATGCGAGTATTTTCAAGGTGGTCTACATCTCATTCTCAAGCAGAATAATGAAAAACATATTACATACAATAAGAAGTGAGGACCAACGGACATGTGACTCGGACGGAAACATTTAGGGCTCAAACGCACTACAGAATTTTCTGTCGGACAAGGTAGGGCCATTAAAGAGTTCTTTCAGTCTCCATGAGTTTACTAATAGGGTATAATTGGCGCGTGTATCTTACCTCGCGCACTTGTTACAAAGTAATTAAGTGTTCTCCCTTCCTTGGGTTCGCTTAACTTTATTTGTTATTTCTTATAGTTTAAGATGTAGTATCAGTAGAAATAGTATAAGTATTTTAGTCAAACTTTAAATGAAAGAGAGAACCTTAATCGAGTCTTTTTGATCTGTCAACCTTGTTTATTCTTAAATGTATTACCCATTGAAATCTATACGTAAGTTACTTATCCAAATGTTTTTATAAAGGAAAAAGAAAATAGGTTATTTCTCTTAATTTTAAATTCCTGTTTTTCAGTTTATCACATTGTTAGACTATTATATTTTTAAAAATATTATAATTTTGCATTAATTAAAGAATTGTTGTTGCTTAAA
>JAFIDM010019720.1:0-16615 GCA_023159025.1 Thereuonema tuberculata
AGGAGTTATGTAAAGGATATGGAGTATGCCAAGGCACACTTTTTGACCAAGATATAGGGTTTTTAGAGTTAGGGCTTGTAGAGTTAGGCCTCGTAGAGTTAGGGGCTTGGCTCTACATGAGATCTCATATCTTTTTAACAGTGAAAGCGTTATGAGCATGTGAGTCTTGGCAACTTATTTTACACGAAGTGTTGGGGTGGGATTGTCCTTTCTTGAATAACCTTCTAATCTTCATTAAATTCAGTTCGGTTATTATGAGTTTAATCCTGACTGATCGACTTTTCACCTAATGTGATTTTGGCTACTTATCATTTAATGATAACTATGACTAATTATCTAGTATGACATTTCCTATTCGAAATGTATTTACATACAACTAATAATATAACTTTTTATCTAGTATGATTTAATTACTGAAACTTTTTATCTAGTATGATTATTAGTTCTGTCTAGATCAAATGAATTAATCACTTATATTTAATTCAATACACTATCATTTCAATGATTTATCTTGGAATATCTATCCTTTAAAATATTCCTTCCTAGTTGAATTTTTCACAGCTAGTAAATTCCTTTTTTTTTACTATTTATTTGTTACTTGAAGTTTATCCTGCTATAATATCAGTTTATCAATCACTAAGCCTTTATAGTCGAATGTTCTTTTCCATCTTGCAAATAGTTCCTTGTCAATTTATCCTAACTTCATCTCACACATTCGATGAATAATAATATTAATTCTTAATGTTCCTACTTAGATGCATTAATATTATTGGATACCTAAGATACTTTAACTATCTTCAACTATTTGTATTCTTGATGCCTAGTGACTCTGTAATTCGAAGGTCCGCTATTTTTGCATGTTTCCGTATGCCTCTTTGTAAACTTTATCCTTTGGTCCGCCCATGGAAATTTTAAGTAAAATTCTTAACTTACAGTTCATTGATACATTACGTTACTTCAAGTAATGTAAATCTGCGATGATACATCAGAATTTGACCGCCAGATTTGAACCTACAAATTCATATCGGCCTTCTTAGGTTCCCGGGATGAAATTCACTGTTGACCGATGTCCTATTCGATAGGTCACACACAATTCAGTTATTGAATTGTTTAACGAAACTCAAACTTTAATGCTTACAGGTTTAACTTTATGCTTAGGGCTTAATACTATTCATATTTACTTTACATAGCTCGAATGGCTAATAATATTTCCATTCTATCGGAGATTAAGAACTCCCGGCATGTAGCTCCGTTCACTTCGGAAGCTTCTATTCGACTACTAATTATCATGGCAGCGGCGTTGTGGTTTCCATAGTTACTTATTACATTATTATCGTTTCCTGCTAATTTCGCAGACAATATTTAACTGTACTCTTAGTGACGTCATATTTTAATTACGATTTGAACTATTTGCATTTCACTTTAAAATTATGTTTATACCACTTTTATAAAATTTATATTTATTTTATAAAATAAAATAAATTTTCCCACAAAAACGACTAACAGCGAAGAAAGTTTTGTAGCTGTGAAGCTTCGCACACAATGAGTATAGAGATAAAGAAATGATTGCATTTTCATTGAAAATGGAATTTTTATGATAAAGCAATTAACGGTATCATGTTTGTACGTAATTAATATTCCTCGATACAATCAGATCTACGGTGCTGCTTGGAGTCAAATATCATGCGGATAAATAGTCCCTACAAGGCTTGAGACCAGAAACAATACAGTTGGCTGCAGAATGTTGTCAAGGTATATTTATCTTGACTGTTACAGTATATTAAATGGATCCGTCTTTTTTTGTTTTTGTTTTTGCAATACAGTATAAATATTTGATATAAATCGATCTATATAAAATATATACTATGTTAGTTTTAAGATACTGTTAAAAATATAATATTCTTCTGAGATAAGAGATTTTGTTTTATTATTGGGATATGAAGATAGGAAGTAGATGGCAGAAGAGTTAGGAGTTTTAGGTTTATCTTTTCTACTGTATATACGATTTTCTTCTATAGAATATAAGTAGTAAAAATACCCTTGATATCACTTTAATAGGATACAATAGGATAAGTTTAATAGGAATTCAGTATAATCAACTTTGCTTTTTCCTTCTTTTAATAGGCGGTGTAAGGATTGGTTACTAACTCAAGATACTCATTTTTACCTTAGTAAATCCTCTTTAAGATGAAGACAAACTGTCTTCTGTAACAGAGTAATTAAATCTCTCCAATATAAAGTAAGATCTTAGTAATGTCTTGAGTGTTGTATTTCTTTGAACATTTTTCCAAAACTTATAGAAGATTCGTAGAAAAGTGAAATGAAAAGATCATCATTCAAACAAATAAACCATCTTCCAATGAAATATTATTTGTAAACTTCATAATAGCTAATCAAAACTTTGTAAATAATAGTAGATGAAGTAATTGAATGAAGTCAATAAATAGTTATAGAAAGAAAATAAGATATATTTCTTTTCTACTTTCTTCTAAAAATGTTTCTCTATTATCTTATTTTTCATTCCATTCTGAAGGACAGCAAAGAAGGATGAAGTCGTATTCTTCATTAACTTTTTTCTTATTATATAAACATCCAGATACATAAATTAAATCGTCTCAAGATTAAAATGGAAAAGAAAGTTTTTCATCGAAACCGCAAAAACTGAGGAAAAAAAGGTTTTTTGAAAATTAATAAAGCAACAAAGTTCCTTCTATACAATTCAAATGTAATGTCTATAAAAATCTATAAAAATTTCTATAAAAAAATAACTTTTTTTAACAACAACTTTAACGCGTGGGACTAATAGTAACATCAGAGTAAAAGAGATATATGCACATAAAGATTCACTGAGCTGTTTTTAGTATTTTGAACACCGGCAATCTAGGACAGCTGTTTCCTGTCGATACTGATGGAATCCAGCCAATGATGGTTTGGAAAACACAAACATCTGTTCTGGATTCCCGGTATCCAAGATTCTAAAAACTGCTGAGTGAATCCTGATTTGTGTGCGTGTATGTCTTTTCTTCTGATGTTATGATTTCCGTACGTTAAATTTGTTGTTATATGTAATTGAATCCTTTACAAGATAAGCAGGGATTAATGTCTGCCCCTTTCTCATTTTTAATTTATATTTTGTTGTATTTTAATATGGAAGGTAATTATTTTGTTGAATTTTGTTTTCTTAATGTTTCTTGAGATGATTGAGCTTTTAAATACTGGGCGAATCCAGCTGATGATGGTTTGGAAATCAGAAACAGATGTCTTGGATTCCCGGTATCCAAAATATTAAGAACAGCTCAGTGATTCATTATTTGTGTGTCTTTTATTGTAATGTTAAGCTTTAAATTAAGTTTGCTTATTTTTTTTTATTTCATATCTGTACACTGCAGTTAAATATCTTTCGGTTTTGTTTTGTTTTTTAGCAAAAAAGCAAAATGTGTTGAAAAAAAACAAAAACGACTTTAATCAATAACAGAGCAGGAATAAAATAAGTTCTTAAGAAAGAAGAAATGCTAGTCCTTAGAATTATTGTTGTTTAATGGCGGAATGCAGTATATATTTCGCAAATTTAGAGAAGTTGATGTCTCAACTTTTGAGAGTACCACCTTTCGGTGGAGAAACTAGTTGCATTTGTATTATAATTTAAAGTGTATAAATATTCTTCATTTAAACAGGTGTATGGCTTCATTTTTGATGTTAAAATTCTTCAGTACACGTAAAATAATTACAGACTTCATGATTTATTTTTGATATGATACAATTTATTCTAACCTTGAACTCAATCGATTGCATTTGATCCCTCGGTAATTGAACTCCTTCGGTAATTTAAGTTTGGTATTTTTGAAAAACTTAAAAAAAAAAAAATGTGAAATCTTTGAACATTTCATTTCTAGGAAATAAGTTATTTTAACACTTAAAATGGATATTGTAAACTAGGTTTAAAAACATTATTTAAATTATTAGAATAAATTGAGAAACCATTAGAATAGTTTTTGCTTTTGAATTAATTTCTCGGATTCCATTAGAATCTAAATGATGACTTTCTCGAAAATAATGACGTAAAAAGTAAACATCCTTCTAGGACTTTTATTTGCTATTATTGTCATAGAAATGTTTCCATTAATTCTATTTTTTAATTCCTCAATGGAATTTCTATATTTCTATATTTCTCAGAATCAAGATGAAATTAGCGATTAGAAGCAACTAGATAATATGAAATTAGTAAAATATGTTTGTTAATGAATTAGTAGCAATTATGTAAAAACATAATAGATTCTTACTTGACAACTATTTTACTGCTACTAATTTTACTTCGATAGATCAGGGCTAGATACAGACTGATATTCAGAATCTACTGTACATGATTTCATCGATCAAAAGTGACTGTAAAAAAAAAAATTAAAAACACGTAAAAAAATAAAGAGAGACCATATAACGATTACTATTTGATAAAAACTTTTAAAATCTACAAAAAAAGCGCGAGAATTTGTTTCTTTAATAATAATAAAGTTCAAAGTTCAAGCCGACACACCTGTTTATTATTTATTATTTATTTATTATACAGGTGTGTCGGCTTGAACTTTGAACTTTATTTATACTCAGCGCAAGTTAAATAATTAATTATGAAGTTTGTTTCTTTGTTTGTTTGTATTCAAAGAACGTCGCCATTTCTCAACGGATCTTTCCCAAGTTTGACATGGAGATTACATTCGTATCAGAAAAATTCATGAACAATAAACACCCGGATCTGTACTAAGGGGTGTAAACAGGGGGACAAAACATTCTTAAAGGGTACGCATATCTCTGAAACCTCTTGAGTTAGAAACACGATATTTGATATCAGTGTTCTTTGTCAGAATCTAAAATATATGTATTTGACGAATTCCAATATTCGAATCTTAAGGGTGGAAACAGGGGCGGAGGAGAGAACTTTTTGCAGGGTATGCATATCTATAAAACCTCTTTAGTTGGAAACATGAAAGTTTCAGTTGTTAGTTTACTTGATGTAATTTCTTGGACACCTGGTAATGAATGATTTTAATTTCTAATTAAAATACGATTTCTTTACTTTTAATACACAAAAGACGATTCAATCCAAGAAAAACATCTTTGAATCAATTAAAACTTATTGTTGTAAGCCTATTTTATATATTTCTTCTTTTTAATTATTGTTCCTTAAATAATTTTAATTGTGAGTTGTCTTAGGATCTGAGGGTTGGATGAAACTGTTCATTCTTTATATGCTAGAAATTAAATACAGAAAATATATAAAATTAAATTAATTATTTTATTTAAAATAACTGCCTTAATAATAATGAAATAATAGTAAGAGGTAGCAATAATTTAATCATGCATTAATCGTTCTGGTCAAATATCAGAGATGACAAATATTAAAAACTAACAAATATATTAAATTAACTTATTTTTTTAAAGAAAATTTGCCTCATTTTGTGTGAATTGGAATCACATTTCTGCTTCAGATTATCTTTTAAATCAATACTTTCATGAATTAGATTTATTTTTTTTTGGAAAGTTTATTTGAAGTGTGTAGAAATTCAGGATTGAGAATTTCTGATTTAATAGGAAAATCTCTGTAACCCTAAATTTATTTTCCCATCAGCGTTGGCAAATTTAATTTGTTTTTGACAGTCGTTATTGAATTAGCATGGAAGGTTGGCATTTTTGCAGGTTTCAATAACGCAATTAAGTCCTGATGATGGCTTGCTGAAACAATTCGTTCACGAGTCAAAGTAATTGTTGTCTCGTGGAACGCGAAATTATCTCTATGGGTGACGGCTTTGTTAATGCAAGTCGTCAGGAGTTCGCTCGTCTCATTCAACCAGATCAGATGTAAAAAAGGGTCGCTCCTAGTTTGGGAGTTGGGTTTGCTGCAGATTCTCACCAACGATTTTGGAATGAAAATGATTTTGTATTCTCAATAAGGATGAGAATACGCCCGGAAGAATTCAATGGATTCTGAAGTTCGCTCGATTAAAAGCGAAGGTGCTGTAATATTCCAATCCCCGGGAAATTCTGACGAATAGCAGAATAGTGAGTCCGGATAGAAAAGAAGACGGTTTCGACGGAAGGCATTCCTTAGACAAAATATATCCAAGCCAGACGAAATTGGCACGACACGATTCAAGTAATAGCCGAGACGAAATGCGAAAGAACTGACCGTTCCGTACGCAGAAGACTGAAGCCGACGAAAGTGATTGGAACCGGAGACCGGAGAATCATTTTCCCGTAAGAGAGACAGCCACCGCCGGGAACTTCTAAGGTGATAAAATAATAGGACACATGCAGATAGCTTTGCCCATTTAGAAGAATGCGAAACAGAGTGAATAACTACTGCTGATTAAGAAGAATAGATCCTCGTTGATTTTATCGTATATCGTGGGAGAAACGACGCCCCGGAAAGATCTGACCCTAACAGGAACATTTAGTCGGAGTAACAGGCCTAGACGTTTTTCGTAACATCTCACCAGACCGACAACGGAGATACAGGAAAGACGAAAGGATCGAATTTCTCATAACCGTTCATCCAAGGAAATCGACTTATACTGTAAGTAAAGTTTTATTAAAATATCTATCAGCTTGATAGGAACCCTAAAGCAAGTTAGGCGTAGATAAATCGATTCATACGAGAGTTTAGGATCTTAGAAATTTATATTATTCGAGATAGAATAAAAGGAAATCAGCGACGTGAAGTTATTCAAGAATTTCTCTGGCATTAATGTGTAGATAAAATTAGGATTCTACTTTAAAGCTACTAGATTACCTTAGGAGAAGTTAATAGAAAATTTAGCTAACAACGTTTGCGATAAACGTAGCGTACAGAAGCCTCCACAAAAGGGAGATTAGAGATAGCTAAAGCAAAAGCAGCGAAAAAGCGAATCAGTTATTTTTCCGGAATAAAAGAAGATCTAGAAAAAGGGATCTTAGGATAGATTCAGGGAAAAAGCAACTGTTTAAAGATTTTGGTGAAGGGACCTCAGACGTAGCTTAGGAATAGAAGGCTAGCGATAGAGATTGCCCACAGAAGCAAGCCGTTGCATGAGAAGCAAGTAAAACCTTCCCAGAAGATTGTATATAAGAATTGAGTAATTCTGAGCTTCTAAAGCCTTTGTATATAAGTTAACCCATCATTAAATGTGTTTATTGATTTCTTTGTTTTGGTATCATTTTAGATAAGTATTTTAGAGCACTAAATTATTACTCTGCTGGCATATATATTTATAATTCTTTACAAAGTGTTATTTAACTATTAGTATTTGATTCTAATAATATTTATTTGCAGCCTATTTTTCATTTAGGAATTAACTAAATAGCCAACACATAATAAAAAACATCAAAACACTTTAAAATACGACATGTTTCGTAGCCGAACATTTACAAGTGACTTATATTTTTATGTGTTTTCATGTTTGTTATTATGTGTTTTGGCTGGTTATTTTATTCCTAAATATTACAGCATGTTAAATTTTATTTTTCATTTACTACTTATTAAGTTATCAACTTCGAATTTAAAATACCAAAACAATATTTCATTTAGAAGAGTAAAATTTAACGCGTGCAGAATTCCGTACGATTAAAAAATAATAAAAAGTCCTTTAAAAAAATACTAAAATTAATATAACAGTCACGTGACTAGTTTCGGAAGCCCTTCCGGCTTCCTTTGTCGAACGCCTCCGAAACTAGTCACCTGACTCTGTTTGTTAAGTTAATTTTAGTGTGTTTTTCAAAGGACTTTTTATCATTTTTTTAATACTTCACTTACTTTACATAAAATATTTTGAAATAACTATGATTGTTCGAATAGTCCAAAAAATTACAGGAATTAAAGAAATTAAAATAAATGTATCTTAATAAATTAATGCCATGAATAATTTAATTAGAAGTTTCGTTCATATATTTCTATTATTTGATTGAAATAATTCTCATTCATTCAAGGTCACTTTCTTTCATTTCTATTTAAAGTAGAGAAACTGTCAGAATCAGGACATATTTTCGTTTTGTATTTTGGTAGATTAATCCATGTACTATTTCAGTAACGTTTTCATAATATAAGTTTTAATGCATCTTAGTTTTATTAATATAATAAATGCTACTGAATACTTTTATTTAAAGTTGATAGCATCCTTCATTATAGACTGAATAGTTTTGGTTTCTGTAAAACGTATTTGTTTCAATAGATTTTTCCATTTATTGTATTTTTTAGAAAATTGTTCTATTGTATTTTTTATTATTAAAACATTACTATTTTTAATTCGATCATGAAATCTAAAACATTTAAATTCATTGAAAGTTAGGAGCTCTTCAAGGTCATTGACGAAAGCTCGAATAGTTTCGGTTTTTGAACTGAAGCGAAAAATCGATTTCTATTAAAGAAACCATAGAAATCCTTTACATATATTATGACTCTAAAAAGTATTAGCATTACTTCTTAATTTAAAAGTATTATTTCGAGTAAATAATGCTAATTTGGACTTACTTATATCTGACTTTCAGACACGTCAACAAACAGGCTGCAATTTTCTTCCTTCTCTTCTGTAGTGGCTATTCATGTATGACGTCATTCATGTCTGCATTTCAACTTCAACAGGTGGCTGGGATCTAAACAAACTTTGCAATGTTTAAGAGAGGGCGCCACTCGTATGCGGTGTCGTCTATGAATTTTGCCCACCGAAACCTATGTTAAAAACATCAATTCTCAGTCCAATTTTACATTTATTTCTTAAATATCATCAAAAAATAAATTATATGTTTTTATTCTATACATATTCTATCTATTTCATCTTTTTTTTTATTATTATTAGCATTAAAAAAATGAAGTTAATTAATTAATAATAATAATAATAATAATAATAATAATATTTTTTTTTATATCTTAATTATTATAAATTACATTTCAGTCCCATTAGGAATAAGAATCTCTATCAAACGGGTTCTGGGATTAAGTAATTTTAGAAAACTAACACAATATATATAAAAAAAAAAACATGTAGTTAATAGATAATGTTAGTGTAGATTATGTAATGAAATCTTAAAATGTTTTAATTATATAAAATTATATAAAATTACAAAATTTAATTATATAATTAAAAATTTTATAAAGAAAAGAAAATTAATCTCAAAAGTAAATACAATTGTATATGTAATTATACCTTATACATAAAAAAACAAAAAATAACATTTAATACAAAATGCAAATGAAACCTCATATATATGTACAAGAAGTTTAACGTGCCGGAATAATTCTAATTTAGGCATCAATCTACGGCACTTAGATAGGCTACGGCACTTCTTCCCGATGACAACTCAAGGTGCGAATCCTAACTTTAGCTAAGTGCCGTAGATTGATGCCTAAATTTTACTCATATATATATGTATATATATATATATATATTTTTGTTTTTTTTTAAAAATTTTCAATTAACCATTTTTAAAAAAAAAAATTTGACTAGAGAAATGTGTTTTCAAATAAATTTACATTTAAATTATTAATAAAGTTTTTAATTTTATAATTAACATTTCTTATTCCAAGAAACTCAAACTATGAACAGGGAACATGAAATGGAATCAATGATGAGAGAGATACTTACAAAAGTAAACGGAATTGAAAGTGATGTTAAAAGTTTCAAAGAAGAAAATAAAACGTATAATTTTTGTTTTGAAAATAAAATACCATATTTATTCAACATAATGTATCTTTTTGTTTTGTCCTTCCAAATTTTTTTAGTGAATATAATGCTCTAATATTCAAACATAATTACAATTAATTATTAATAATGATACAAAACACATCATCTTTCTATCTACGCTATATTTCGCAGATTATTGCTTTTAACTTCTACATCATGCTTAATGTACATGGAAAAATTCTTCATAAAATACAATAAAGAATTTGGTAATAATATATACAACTTATATACTGTTAACACTATTTCAAACATTTCAAACTTCCATATTATTACAGCAACATTTCATTTAAATGTTGAAATGTGGGTTAACAATGTTGTAATAATATGGAAGTTTGAAATGTTTGAAATAGTGTTAACAGTATATAAGTTGTATATATTATTACCAAATTCTTTATTGTATTTTACGAAGAGTTTTTCCATGTATATTGCCTGATGAAGCAGTTAAAAGCAATAAACTGCGAAATATAGCGTAGATAGAAAGAGGATGTGTTTTGTATCATTATTAGTGAATATAAGTTAAGAACCTTAATTTGAAGAATTTTTAAGCTCTCAAGATGTATGTCATTTGTATTTGCCCGTATATTAATACTATAATTTAATAACGAATCAAACAAAGTATAGTAAATAAGTATTTTTGTTTTTAAAGGCAGAATATTTTTTAATTAAAAATATATATTGTTGAGTTTAATTTTTTATGTACAGTAAAATAGATATTTGAGAATTCCAAGTATAAAGATTGTTTATAATAATACCTAGATATTTAAATTAATTACCGGATTAAGAATTGAACATGAATTACAGTGATTTGTACCTTTATATAGACATGGATGTGAGTGATAGTATATTTTAGAGAAAAATTTTATTAGTTGTTTTTTGGGTCTTATGAGCATACTCTTTGTTTTAACTTTAGGGTAGCTGAAGGGTCCAACCATCTACGATGAGATCATATTCTAATATTGGTCATGCTGCATCGGGTGTGGTGTAGGATAAAGTGAGCCGAGTTCGGTGCTTAGGCAGAGACCTAAACATAATCCAACACGTAGAACATACCTCTTTTCCTCATATTTGCCTCTTTTCCTCACAGTGTGTCACATACCTACAGAGCAAGAACACTGAAACAGCGCATCCTGCAAACTACCGTCCAATCACTTGCCTCCCCACACTTTACAAACTCCTCACCTCCTGTCTTGCAGACAAAATCTACACCCACATCGAGACACATAATATCCTTTCCAAACAACAGCCCAGAAGGGCTGTCGCAAGAATTCCCAGGGTTCTGAGGAGCAATTAATTATTGACTCGGTAATCCTGCAGCAGGCTCACGCGAAAAATAGGAACTTAAATATTGCGGAAATCGACTACAAGAAGGCATTTGATTCGGTCCCTCATTCCTGGCTTCTACACACTTCATTTGTACAAAATACACCCCAAGATCATGGCATTCCAAGAGTTGGAACACAAGATTACCCCTATGCACTTCCAACACCTCCATCACTAAAGTCCCCATTCCGTAAAGAGATGTATTTTCCAGGGCGACTCCTTGAGTCCTCTTTGGTACTGCTTCGCATTGAATCTATTGAGCCACATGCTAGACAACACAAAACATGGTTATAGGCTTACCTCAGGCACTCGGACATCATACAAAATCACACACATAATTACATGGATGATATTAAACTCTAGTCCACAAACAACGCACAACTTTTTAATCTACTACAAGTCACCACACAGTTCACCAAAGACAGCGGGATGGAGTTTGGAATCGACAAAAGCCGAAGCTACACATAACACGCGGGAAGACTTCGAATTTGGAGGGTTTTGAACTGGATCATGGGTTAGCCAATCCATGGAAGAGGGAGACCTACAAGTACCTTGATTTCAAGTACCTTGTTCAAGTCCTGTAGCGTGTGCACCCTACCTCGATAGATCCTATCCTTGAGATAACCCCAGAGCCAAAAATCATCAGGATTGATACCGGGGGTTCGTGCAGACTATTTTAATCTGGTGATCTCTAAGTTTGGGAGAACTCTTTTCCATGGATACTTACCATAAGATGATAGGATATTGACTTTTAGTTTCCTTATCCAAAAATATAGCAAATAAATATTTATGGGAACAAAGAAACAATTTTTACGTCGAAAGGCATGGAAAATATAAAATTGAAAATTAAAAAATTCTCCTCGGGTTTCCAGCCAAGTAAGAATTTTAGAGTAATCTAAGCTTTCGAACGCCATCATGGAGTCCATCTTCAGGGAATGAGAAGCGAGATCACCGTGAGATTTTTGAGCGTTTGTCTCTGTTAGGTCCGCGCTTTCAGGTAGAGGTTTTTTTGCCGCGAAAACCGATGCTTCTGCGCGATTGGTTGCGAAGGGAATTGGCTGAGTTGCAGTCCCTTGTCTCTGGTAACTGTGTTGGTTTCATCTTTAATGGCGATGATTTCCCGGATGTGACGATTTCAGTCTCTTACAATTGAAAAGTTTAATATTTGAAAACAATTGATTTTAATAATACAGAAATTAACGAAATTGTAACAAATTTAGAAATGTAGATCATCATAGGCAAAAGAAATAGCCTGCTGTTATAATGATAATTAAAAATACAAAATGACTGGTAAGGTACATTTATTGAAATAACTATTTGTTGTTGAAACAGGTTAGATTGTACATTCATGATAAGAATCACTGAGTAGTTCAAAAAGAGTCAACAATTAAAGAACTTGTAAATGGAATTGGATTTATTTATTCACGTTGATTGTTTTTTAAGAATTCCATTTGTATTTATTTAAGAATTATCTGTTAAGACAAAAAGTTTCTGAAAGAATTTGCTGGATAATTATATAATTTCAATAATAATATAAGATAATTGTATACCATAAGATAAATTCATAATGGTATTCTGCAAATTAGTATTTACACCATTGCTATTTATTATAGTTATTTAATTATTGAATAAAAGGATTAACGAACACTGAATGTAACATGAAGAATGGAAAAAACGATAAAAATGCACAATCATTAGCTTTCACGCTTTGAGACATCATCGACGGGAATCTGGGACAGCTGTTTCGTCCTTGTTAGGTTTTGAAGCTGCACTGGTCACAATGAATTTCTTCTTGTTGTTTGCTTGTGTAAACAAAAATATTGTAAGATTTGTTCATTCAGTTTGAAAAAAAAAAAAAAAACATCCAATGACACTGCATCAGTTTGTACAGTGGTGGTCAAAATTATATGGACAAGGGAAAAAATCGCCAAACTTGGTTACAGTTGGCCGGAAAATTATGCAAATTTTATGGCTGGAAACCAACGATAAATGTAGCATTTTTTATTAGTTTTTATGGAAATATATGGGAAATTCATATTCATAAAATGTATTTTGGATTTAGACAGCCATGTGATATGGACAAAATTATAAGGACAACGCTATTTGTGTGTTCTAAAAAGCAAAATTTGCATGTTTTTTGTCCTGCACACGGCACTCCCAGACGATATAAATGCATAGTAAGAGATTGCGAACGTCGTATTCTATTTTTTCAGTCATGCCACTAGGTACGAAACGTTCGGAGTTTTAGAAAGGAAAAGTGGCTGCTTTTAAAAGTTCAGGACTTACTGTACATCAAATTTCGACAAAGCTGAATAGATTGAGAACGGTTATTTATAATTTTCTTAAAAATCCCGAAAAATATGGACGGCAAAGACGTATAGGTAGACCATCTTCTGTTTCCTGCGTGTGAAAAGAATGATAATAAGGCGAGCTTGCTCCAAAAAACAAACATCAACGGAAATTAAACGGGAATTAAACTTACGATGCAGTGTCGAACTGTTCGACATGTTTTACAAAAAGAAAAAAAGGTTCGTTATGGAAAACTATGTCACGACCACCTCTTACAAAAGTTCATAAGAGACTGAGGATGGAGTTTGCCAAAAAATGCATTACTATGGAAAAAGAAGTGCGACGATGTTATCTTTTCTGATGAGAAAAAGTTTAATTTGGATGGACCAGATGGTTTTCGCTACTTCTGGTATGATCTCCGTAAAGAAAAAGAAATTTTCGCAAACCATAGATTTAGAGGTGGCTCAGTGGCTGGTCTGGGGAGGTTTCGCAACTGGCGGAACTACTCCAATAGTTTTTGTGCAGGGCAAAATGAATTCTGAGAGTTATATTTATATATTGGGCAATAATCTTTTACCAGAAGCACCGTCAATTACGAGTGGAGACCTTTTGTTCCAGCAGGACAATGCCTCAGTACACGTTTCTCAAACTTCGAAAGCATGGTTTGATGCTAATTTTGCGAAACTACTTGACTTGCCGGCCAGAAGCCCAGATCTAAATCCAATGGAAAATCTGTGGGGTATTCTGGCACACGAAGTATACAAAAATGGTATTCAATATCAAAATAAGCAACAACTTTGTCCTCCATCGAAAAAGCTTGGAAAAAAAATTTCTAAAAACGTTCTGAAGGAACTGTCAAACTCTATGACATCAAGACTGATAAAAGTGATTAAGAAGAAGGGGGAGATTATTAATTATTAGTGTGTTTCAGGCCAAAACATTCATTGTCCTTATAATTTTGTCCAGTTTTTACAATGACATTTTTTTGTTAAATATGGCAAAACATTCAAATTTTGCATTTTCCAATGTTTTGCATTGTACAATGATTTCTAGCATAAAAAGGCATTTTATGTATACATTTCACTTTATTTACTTCATAAATAATTTTTTTCTGTGCAATTTTCAGTTCTTATAATTCTGACCACCACTGTATTAGTTGTGTAATTCTTTCCTGAAATACATTTCAATAAAAAAAAATAATTTAAAATTTCACAATTAATGTCTTCTAAAAATTACAAAGAAGTGTAGATTTCATTTTAAGTTTGGAGAATGAAAATAAACACCTTTAACTAAGTTAACGAAATGTTGTTCATCGTTAGTTGAAGAATTCATTTATTTGATAGAAACATTAATTCTACCATTTGAATATGGATTCTAAGTTTATCAATGAGTGGAAGTTATGTATGAAATCTAGTTTATTTCTGATCAAATGTTTCTGATCGCTTCTGATGTAAAAAATATTGATACAATTCATTTCACATTAAAGAAAACCACTAATACTTCAGACAAAAGAAACATTTTATCTTTATAATAATTCATTGTCTTTAGAACTCTTTCTGTAAAGTATAACGTTTATATAATAGATTTTATTTCAAAAACAATTTTTTCTTGCCTAGAGAAAGATTCATTTGTACAAGAACAGTGATTATTTTTTGCAATTAAAAATATCAATTGCAATAAATGGCAAGACATTAAACCATGAATATGAAAATCCAAACAACCATTAAGGTTTAAGAAATCAGAACAGAATTGTAAACAAGCTATTTTGTTTAGTTTCTAAACAAGCTAATTATTCAGCATATGTTAATATTAAAAATATAGCAAGTCTGAAAAAAGATATTACAGGAAGATATGTTATAAAGGAAAAAAGTATCTGGAACATTTAATAAAAAAGTAAAAAAAAAAATCCGCGTTATTAAGCGAAGCGAACACTATTCGACCCGGTCGGGCGACATGCCTGGTACAAACGTGTCTGATGCGACTTCCAGGGAAGAACACGGAAGAAGATGCAGTGCATGTCTTTAGGGAATCCAACCAATAAAGCGCAGAACTCAAATACGTCACCAGTCATTCATAGTTTGCTCCGCTGAATGTTCTGAATTCAACTGCACTAAAAGCATCAAAAAGTTATTATTGTAAAAAGAAAGATCATCATTCGATAGGAAACAATCTTTACACTGAAATATTGTAATTCTATGCATCAAAATAGGCTAGAAAACATTTTGAAGAAGGAGTTTCGAACATTATTGAATGATATTGGGTCTGTTTTTGCTCTGGGAATGAAGCAGCAAAAATAATTTAAAGTTTTCAATTTGATAATTATTGAAGCCTTTAATAAGACAAAATTTACATTCAGAAAATAGCAGAAATTTGGCAAGATCTATCTTGAGATATTTCTTTTTGAATTTCTTAGATTTGTTAGGATTAATTCTTCAATTCTTTAATAAAATTTAATAAAAATAAACATAATAAAATCCCCAACCAAAAAATCAGAATGCACCATTAAAATTGAAACATTTAAAAAGAATTCACAACTTACGTTTCAAGTCTCCTTCTCATTAGGACTCCTAACAAATGAGCCTTATTCCTAATTGTTTTAAATTGATTAATATACCGTAAATTGTTTCTTAAATTTTCGTTTTGATTGTCAGTCTGTCTTTCACTCTGATTGTTGATTTGATTTTCAGTTATTGAAAAAATTTACTTTTATCAGTAAATCAGTCAAAAATCTGAATTTCTTCGTGGGCCGTTATGGAAGTATTTTTTATCTGCCGAGCATGCGGCAACACTCGAATTGCAGAATACACGTTTGAAAGCTTGCTGGATGTGTTTCTGATTGGCACCACTAACTTGATCTGGGACAATGAATGAACGTTACGTAAGCAAGTGGAAAAATACATATTTCGAAATCATACGTATTTGAAAAATAAGGCAATGCAGTGTAGCCAAGAAAGAAAAAGAAGCATAGGAATGTTCAATACACATTGCTACCAACCTTCAAAGGGAGCTGCTGTCCAACGCAATCATTCTTCACGATAACGTCACATGTCTCACAACAGCTCCTTGACAGGTTTTGTTACTTCGAGAACGGTGGAAAGTCTTAGAACACCCTTCGTATTCACCATACCGGAATCCATGCGACTTTAATTTGATTCCGAAAATTCAAGTTGCAGTTACGTGGGAAACGCTTGCCAACAAAGATGAAGTTTTGATGGCATTTCGGCGAGAGGTCAAGTGCAGCCAAACGCCCACATAAGTAGTTAGGGGGGCATTAAAGATTACCAAAAGAGGGCGATATAGAC
>JAFIDM010019720.1:31615-69892 GCA_023159025.1 Thereuonema tuberculata
TTTCCAATAAATTCAACATAAAACATTTATTGATTGGCTTTATCTCATTATCAAATCCACCAAATAAATAAATAAAATTATCAAAACTACAAAAAGTAGAACCATCGGCTCTGGATGAAAAGAAATTCAACAGAATTTCGTCTTTTACTTCTATCAGAGTTTCAATCTCAGGATTAAATTCAGATAATAATGTTTCATTGTAGAAATCATAAACTAAGATGCGTTTTAAAGTAAAAGAATTTCTTTGATTCTTAGAAATATTCACAGTAGGAGGAATCTTGGCATCTTCGAACTTTTCTCTTGATTTTTTTTGGCAAACACTTTTATTCTTCTCTTCTAAATTTATTTCTGTAAGTGGTTTTTTCTTGCTCAAAATTGTTTCTTCTTTATCAGAACTATTCATTTTGGTTTTCTTTTTAATCCTTTTTTGTTTTAAAATTGATTTAAAAGCTTCATCTTCTCTGTTTTTCTTTAATTCACTGAAAAGCACTTTTGAACATTGCTTATGAAAGAAAGAATTTTCTTGTAGCAAAGGTTCTTCTACGATTTTCAATAACGATGATTTACTAAGTTTCTCAAAGTCAATTGTTGCTAAAAGATCAGTGATTCTACGACATCTTGTTGACTCATCACATTTAACCCACAACAGAATAAAAGAGATTAATTCTTCCTGATTTACAGGATTAGAAACGGGACAGTTCAAAAGAGTATTTAGTTGTTCGAATCTAAGATTAAGAAAACTCTCTGTTGTTTTCAGAATCTTTATATTCTTGTGTACATATTCCAGGTATATTTGTTGAATTAGTTCACTGTTGAGTTGTTCTATTGTGTTCCACTCAGAAACAAACTGCTGAGTGCCTAAAAGCTGTTCCAAACAGTAATTTTACATCAAAGGAATCTTCAATCTAATAAAAGCCTCTAGTAAGTCTTTGAGAAATGGTTGACTTTGATTTCTTGGATCAATACGTCCTTCGTAAATGTACATCAAAACAGTGTCCAGTGTTTTGGAATTGATGAAATCCATTTGTAATGATGTTGTCTGTGAATTTCTCTTGAAATGTTCTTTGAAATAAGGACTGGCAGCTGAGAGAATGACTTTGTGAACCAAAAATTCTTTATTTTCACAGATCAATTGGAAATCTGTTAAAAATGACTCTTCTCTCATTAAGTTGGTCTCAAACATTAAGTTGTTAAAGGATTTCTGCTGGATTTGATGTCTGGCTTTTCTCGTCATTCTGAAACAGAAAATTTAATGATAATTATTTAAAGAATTTATGATTATTTAGATTTAATTATTTATGTCCGAATGTTGATTGAATTTAGAAAACTTATTAATTAAGAAAAGACAATAAATAAAATATAAATTATAATTCAATTATCTAAGAAGTTCTCAAAACAACTTATACCAATTTTCCTTAAATCATGCTTTTTTTATTAACAGGGGAATTTGGAAAAAAAAGATCCTATGTTGGAGTTTTAAGGTTTTTCTGTGCACATTTTTGTCTCCTTCACGGTGTTATTTCTGGACAAGACCCAAATTGAAAAAAAAAATTAAATTCTAAAGTTAGATTGTCTCTTGTTGAAAACTGTGCATGCTATGTTTCAAGAATATCCATGCAGAGATAACAAAATTACTGAAAGATGGATTTAGATACACTGGTTAATTGACTACTGTAGTTTGTTGAGCCTCACGTTTTTATTGGTTAAAAATTAAATAAAAAAAAAACCAACAAAAAACAACAAATAAATTCTTTCAACTCTTTGGCCTAAAGAACTTCTTTAGTTATTCCAAGATGTTAATTAATTCTAACCAGTAAATGAAGAAATTTACTAAAAATATAAAAACAATATTTTTTTCATTTCGAATAAAGTGAATTATAATATTATTTAATATTAATTATTTTTAGATTTTATTTTTGTAATAAATATAATGAAGTTAGTTTTTAATAGAAAATCTATGAATATCGTTGCCTATTGTCGTGTAAATTTTTCACATCAACGTATATTTATACAAATTTCTTTTTTTGTAAATTCACAGTAAACTTTTAAGTTTCTTTAAGGTCTGATCTTCAGACATTTTGACGAAATTATACGAAAGAAACTGAACAAAAATATCTTCTTTGACTCATTATTACCGAAGTAAAAAATCATTAAAAGTTACGTTATTAATATAAAATAATATTTCTCTGATTCTAATTTTAATACATAGCTATTTTTAACAGATTTTTAAAATCTAGATTGGTAAATTTAACGAAATACTTTATTAGAATTTAAAAAAAACCTGTGTTTTTTTTATGTCCGTATATTTTTTTCAATTGAATCGATTCCAGATAATCCTGAATTTGTATTGATAGAAACAAAAACATAAGAAAATAAAAATACAATCTTTTATTTGAGGATACATAATAATTTATACCCGAAGAAAGAGACTAAACAAAGAATAAGAGACTAAATATCCATGCCGATGCCCAGATTCAAACACAGGCTGCGAAACATCTGCCTCGTGCAAGGCGGTCGCCTTGACCACTAGACTACATCTGGAAGGTTATATTTTCATATTTAAACTAAGCAAAATAATTAATGCACAAAGCGTAAAACTTCACCACGTTTTTTCGTTTTACTTATGTTTTGATCGATTATATTTTGATCGATTCGTTTGTTCGTTTAAGTTATTCTAGGAACAAAAGAAAAAAAAAGAATTCTCTTCGTAATAATTTATATCCAAATATCAAATGGAGATTTAAGTTTCCATTCAAACATTCAAAAAATTTTCAATCTAAAAAAAAATTATTTTTCCGCCATATAAAAATGAACTGAAAAGAATATTATTGATTTAGTTATAATATAATGGAGTTATTCTGACCTTGAACTCTACTGATGTAGTTTATTTCCATGGTAGCTCCTATTTATACAAAATACTTATCAATTCATATTCGATATTTTTAAAAGATATATATATAAAGTTAAAGTATCCCACTTACAGGCCTACAAAGGCCTGGGGTGGCTGGAGGGTAGGCTCCAGAATTCATGACCTAGTAACGGGACGAAGTTGAGGTCGGGGGGGGGGTCAGCCCGACGCCCGCCCGCCTTTAACTCCCGGTACCCAATCTAGAGAGGGCTGGGTAGACCCTAGGACCCGTTTGGAGGAGAAAGGAGCGAGGAAAAATTCCCGCGCTCCGCCGAGGTCGGGAACCGAACCCACCACCTCCTACTCGCAGCCAAGCCACTCGGCTATGGGGCCCACTTATATATATATATATAAATGATATAATTAAATATTTCCTTTCAAGTAAATTATTTTTATTTAAGTGGAGACTATTAAAATATGAAAATTTATTTAAACTCTTAAATAAACTAAGAAACTATTAGAATAGAAGAAATTCGTATCAATGAATATTAGCCTCAGTACGGAGACCTTGTTGTCGTCGTCCTATTGTGAAAACCACATAAGTCAAAAAACACAAATTTTACAGTAGGCACAAAAAAACTGTTTTTTTTTAAAGTTACTTTCTAAGTAATAGCGTTTTGTAGTTTTGAACATAAAACAAATGGTGTTTCATAAAATTAAAACAATTTCACATAATAATTTGATTTATAAGGTTTTACTATTAGTAAGTATGTGATATCCGAGGTTTTCATTTTAAAAGTTGATTTACATGGTTTCTTGTTTCGCCACTAGAGCTCTAAAACGCTCAGTTTTACCAACTTTTCGCATTAAATATAGGTGACATACTAGATTCTCCATTTAAAACTGCAATAAAAATTTTTTTGAAACATTTTGATTGAAGAAGTAAGAAGAAGAAGAAGAAGTATTAGAATCCATTGGACAATGAAATGGAAAATAATAATTACTGATAATAATCCATCCCATTTATATGGTTATCATTTAAATTGATCATATAAATTAATCCAATTTTTAATTCTACAGTTGATTTATATATTTTATATAAGAACAGATGAAAATTCGGATTTTAAGAATTAGGAGTGAATTTTAAATTAGATAAATCTTGCTCCTTAATCATAAGTTTTTTTTTTATAAGTAAGTAATACTTACTTGATGGGTAACTTTACAGCTTCGTTAGATCGTGGATGTGGTCAGACAGGGACTGTTATTAAGAATCTACTGCGCATGACTTCATTAATCATATCTGGGGATTAATGGATGACGTCATACATCTACTTTATAATTTTCAGTTCATTTTTAACTAAACAAAACTGTGTTACTTTTGAAAATAATACTTTTTTGAATCTGCTATATTAATTTATTGTTTTAAATTTGCTAAAAATGCAAACAAATCATTAATTGTTTCTTTGTATTCTATCTTGTAATCTTAAATATGGAAAAAAAAACATAGGATGCTTTGTAATTGTAGTTTTTATGTCACCTTTTGAATTTTTAAATGCTCTAGATTAATAAATCAAGAAATAAGATAGAACAAGACATAAAGCAATATAAGATAGATAGATAAAACAATATGTGATATATTTGTGTGTCTCCGTACTTACACATCAAGACATATGGGTCATTCCATGTCAAGTGGTCTAATTTTGAAACCGAACCCCGCGCGACCATCTCCGATTTTCATGAAATTTTCACAGTTTGTACTATAAGGCCTTAGATGAACATCTGCAAAATTTCAGTTCGAAATATGCATTTTTGGCTTAGCCAGGGTCATTTTCGTAGAGGTCACTCGTTCCACATTGTCGTCGTCGTGAAAAATTTTGCACTTTTGAGCTATAATATCACGGTAAATATTAGAGTATTGACCCTGAAAATTCATTTCTAAGGTAAACCTCACGCGTAGATTACGAAAATTATAAAAACAAGTTACTAAAGTTTCATCCCTTGCCTACATGGGCCCCCAAAGTTGCCGAAAAAAATTTCGCCGAAATTTTTTTTTGATTTTCAATGAATCTTGCTGAAATAAAGAAAGCAGGTACGATGTTCATATTTTGTACTCTGGATGTCTACATGAGTGCCTACAAGTCAGAGGATTTACAGCTTTGGAGCCAATGTACTTCGGTGAATTTGACGCGACAAACTTGGCGTTTTATGAAAAACGCCAAAAGTGAGCTCTTTTCAGAGGGATAAATCGTTCGGAGGGATACCAGTTAGCGTGTTCTAGTTGCCACCATTAGAAAGAGCAAGTTTTCCTGTACCAGAAAACTTATGTCCCATTTTGGTGTCTTGACGGATAAGGTCTAAAATTTTGGGTTGAAATCCACTACAGTTAGCCCAGTAAAATTGTAATCAAAACGGGAGGGTCTACCTTGCATGAAATGGGGTAGTAGGTTTCTTTTTTTTATATTGTATGTGATAGTACCGAGATGCCAAATCCCATTTTTCGACCTCGGCGACCTTCCAGATCACCCCCAAAAAACGTTAAAACTGCCAAAATTTCGCACTTTTTTTAGGTTTTGCCGGTTTTAATCATGAAAGAGCACTTTTTCCACAAAGACAATTCTGTACGTTTTAAAAGTACATAAAATTTGCTATAATCTAAAACCAAATTGGTTTATATAAACCTAATAGTTTCCGAGATACAGCTTTTCAAAGTTAGTCAAAATTTCCATCCATGCTATATATTATTATATTTTACACAATTGGCCTCAAACCTTTTATTAATCTCGCTCAAATGGTTCAAAGGGTGTCAATTATTTGTGAACAAAGAAAAAAGAATGAAAAGAAAAGTTAAACAAAGTATAATTGTAGTTTTATTGTAATCAAAATATGTTATTGTAATTACAGTAAAATTTGAAAAAGTAACAGAGATATCGCGTTTCAAATTGTTTTAAATTTCTTAGAAGATCCAGGTTCAAGATGCTTTTCAGCCTGTGTTCTTATTCTCCTGTAGTTCTTCTACCTGGTCAAGTTCCTACTCTTGAGGGCTGTCGGGATATAGAAGAAGTCCATCCAGCTCATCGTCATCTAGCAAGTCATTGAGTTCGGCAGTTTCATTGTCAACGCTGATCTCGGCCAGATTCTCGCACGACTGTCCACTGCATTGGGTGCAGACAATAGGATGGAAATTTTGACTAACTTTGAAAAGGTGTATCTCGGAAACTATTAGGTTTATATAAACCAATTTGGTCTTAGATTATAGCAAATTTTATGTACTTTTAAAATGTACAGAATTATCTTTGTGGAAAAAGTGTTCTTTTATGGTTAAAACTGGCAAAACCTAAAAAAAGTGCGAAATTTTGGCAGTTTTAACGTTTTTGGGGGGTGATCTGGAAGGTCGCCGAGGTCGAAAAATGGGATTTGGCATCTCGGTACTATCACATACAATATAAAAAAAAGAAACCTACTACCCCATTTCATGCAAGGTAGACCCTCCCGTTTTGATTACAATTTTACTGGGCTAACTGTAGTGGATTTCAATCCAAAATTTTAGACCTTATCCGTCAAGACACCAAAATGGGACATAAATTTTCTGGTACAGGAAAACTTGCTCTTTCTAATGGTGGCAACTAGAACACGCTAACTGGTGTCCCTCCGAACGATTTATCTATCTGAAAAGAGCTCACTTTTGGCGTTTTTCATAAAACGCCAAGTTTGTCGCGCCAAATTCACCAAAATATATTGGCTCCAAAGCTGTAAATCCTCTGACTTGTAGGCACTCATGTTTGACATCCAGAGTACAAAATATGAACATCGTACCTGCTTTCTTTATTTCAGCAAGATTCATTGAAAATCAGAAAAAAATTTCGGCGAAATTTTTTTCGGCAACTTTGGGGGCCCATGTAGGCAAGGGATGAAACTTTAGTAACTTGTTTTTATAATTTTCGTAATCTATGCGTGAGGTTTATCTTTGAAATGAATTTTCAGGGTCAATACTCTAAAACTTACCGTGATATTATAGCTCAAAAGTGCAAAATTTTTCACGACGACGACAATGTGGAACGAGTGTCCTCTGCGAAAATGACCCTGGCTCAGCCAAAAATGAATATTTCGAACTGAAATTTTGCAGATGTTCATCTAAGGCCTTATAGTATAAACTGTGAAAATTTCATGAAAATCGGAGATGGTCGCGCGGGGACCACTAGACCACTTGACATGGAATGACCCATATGGTGAATTCTGATATAAACGTAAATTATTTTTATGTAGTTATTTTATAACTTATAGTTGTCAGCTATAGCTTACTGCTTCAGGTCTCGGACTCATATACTATAAGTTGTCGGTCCGAATCCTTATTTCTCCGGTTTTATTAGGAAAGTTCAAATTTATCTTTTGAGATGCCCGGAGTATGTCAAAATCGGAACATTTGCAAAAGACTGGACAACATAAAACACTTATGGCCAAGTGCACCAAACCTCAATTAACTTGGATGGTTGCATTGCGGACGTAGCTAAAATTAGTGGGGGGGTACTGTTCAAGAAAAATTTTAGGTTTTGTTTTAAAATTGTGTGAAAGGAAACAAACATGTATAAAAAGAAATTTGTCAAGTTTCTGAATAAATTTTCTTTTTATATATGTTTGTTTCCTTTCATACAATTTTAAAGCAAAGGCTTAAAGTTTTTCTGGAGCACCCCCCCCACACACACACACTAATTTTAGCTACGTCCACAATGCAGCCGTCAAAGTTAATTGAAGTTTGGTGCACTTGGCCATTAATCTATTATCTATATCTGAAGATAATAATACTAATCTTAGGAAATAAAAATTACATTTATTGTCCTTTCATAATTTTTAGCCTTTCATAATTTAATTAATATTTGAAGATTTAATTATACTAATCTTAGAAAAAAACAAATTCTCTTCGAAACAATTTATATCGAGATATAAAAAGAAGATTTAAGTTTCAATTTAAACATTCAAAAAATTTTCAATCACAAATAATTATTTTTTAACCCGTGCACGGGGGATAGTTTTTAAAGTTTTTAAATTTTTAACTTTTATAAGGAAACACTTGAGAAAGGGCCTTATTAAAGAAGGAAGGCCCGAAACGTAGTGAATTTTTAGGTAAATAATTTTTTAATTCTTATGATAGGGTGCTTATAGTAGTTGAGATAATTTAATTATTGATTTAGTTGTAATATAATGGAGTTTATTCTAACCTTGAACTCTATTGATTTAGTTTGTTTCCTTGGTAGCTCCTATTTATAAAAAATACTTATCGATTCATATTCGGTATTTTTAAAAGGTATATATATATATATAAAGTGATATAATTAAATATTTCATTTCAAGAAAATAACTAATTTAATATCTACAGTGGATATTGTAATATTAGAATATGAAAGATTATTTAGATTCTTAGAATAAACTGAGAAACTATTAGAATAGAAAAAATTCGTTTTAATAAATTTTATCTCTCGAGTCATTAGAATCCATTGGACGATGAAATGGAAAGTAATGATTAATGATAATAACCATCCATGGATTTTCCATTTATATGGTGATCATTTAAATTGATTCCATAAATTAATCCAATTTTTAATTCTACGGTTGATGTATATAATTTATATAAGGATAGATAAAAATTCGGATTTTAAGAATTAAAAGTGAATACTAAATTAGATAAATGTTGCTCCTTAATCTGTTTTTTTTAAAAAAAATATTGAAATACTGACTTGATGGGTAACTTTACAGCTTCGTTAGATCGTGGATGTGGTCAGACAGGGACTGATATTGAGAATCTACTGCGGATGACTTCATTGATCCGATCTGGGGAATATTAGATGACGTCATACATTAACTTTATAAGTTTCATTTCATTTTTAACTAAACAAAATTGTGATATATTTGAAGATAACACTTTTTTTAATCTGCTTTAAAAATTAATGGTTTAAATTTGCTAACAATGCAAACAAATTATTAATTGTTTCTTTGTATTTAATGCAATCTTTTTACGAAAAAAATAGTTTTAATGTCACCTTCTAACTCTTTAAATGTTCTCGATTAATAAATCAAGAAATAAGATAGATGGAACAAGACATTTGGTGAAATTCTGAAATAAATGTAGAGTTTTTTTTAAAAGTTATTTTCATTCTATCTTTCACTGGTAAGACAAAGTGAAATGGTTGCCCTGTAACATTAATTAGATAAAAAATTGCACTTTTAACTTATTGATTAATAATTTAGAAATATTGAGTCCATTTGGGAGATATTGTGACCATGACCAAAATTGTGATAATGATTAAAACCGGTAGCTATTGCTTTTATCCTGTCCGTCCGTCCGTTCGTGTCAGTCCACCCCTAACAACTCCTGAACGGAAGGTCGGATCGACAAACGGATTTCGCCATTGTGTTCAGAGGCCCAAACAACATTGGAGTAAGGTATTTTCAGGGGTCGATGATCTACCATTTTTCAGGTATTTGGCATTGTTTTCATTGGATTTCCTGATATTAGTTTAAATATTAGAAATGCAACAATTTCGTTTTAGTTATAGCTTGATGCTGAAGCTCCCAGACTAATTTACTATAGGTTTCTCTTCGAATCTGTATATCTCCTTTTTTGTGGTTTATCTTACTTTCCTAACGTTTTTTAATGATTTTCCTATTTTTCTTTTTAATGTACTTCCTTTTTTTATTATTAGTTTCAAAATTTTTTTATATAATTATGGGGTACCTTTAAATTTATGCTTTAGCACAAATTATATTCACTTGTTCTAATTATTTACTTTAAATACTTTATTTTTATATTACATAGTTTCACAGTACGAAATGAGTTGAAAACTAAAACAGAATGTGTTGATTTTATTGATTTCCAATTTTAAGTATAATGGATGAAATCTACATCTAAGAATGGAGACTTGGCTAAATTATTTAGTAAGTTAAAGTATCCCACTGTAGACCCTTGCGGTCGAGGTAAGGCTCCTAGCGGTATCTCCTAGCGAAGATTATAGTGGACTTTGGTATCTTCGTTGAAGTTATTCCTAATATTCATTAGAAATTAACATGAGGGATTGGATTCCAATGCGAATATTCAAATCATCAGCAAATATTCATTGTAGCTTATTTTCCGTTAAATCGCCAAGTGTATCTTTAAAATAAATACGCTTTTAAAAAGTTCACTTGCACAACTATTTTACGACATCATCTCACTGGAGCAGTTCCATCAAGGCCATGTGGTCTAAACGTCAGCCTGCCGTGAGGTTCTTGTTTCGGAATCTGGGTTCGAATTCCGACATTGGTATGGATGTTTGAAAAATTTCCTTTCCAGTGTTTGTCTGCTTCTTCATCTTTTTCTTCCGGAAGGCCACGAGAAACCACTTAGGATCTCTCCCCAGGATATTCTATGGCTGCTTGAAGGGGTTCGCCATAATGGCAACGCAAGAGCGCCATTGAACACAGACCTTTGCAGTTGTACTTCGGTGCATACACACAACATATGGGAATTACCTTCGTCTTTGTCTTTACATTGAACTTTCCTTAAATGGTTGAATATTTTGGTGAACAATTATTACTTTTTGATTATCATTAACAAAATATGATGCTAACCTTAAACATATGCTTGATCTTATTTTAAATCAAGCAAACATAAAATTGGCATACAGGGCAAATAATACTTTAAAACACATATTTAATAAGAATATTAATAATATGAATAAAATGGATAATCTCAATAAAATGGGAGTTATCTATAGTATCAAATGTGAAGGTTGCAATATTAATTGCACATATTTTGGTGAAGTTAAACGTAAAGTAGAAATTCGAATGCAAGAACACGAAAGAGCTATACAGCAAATTAACCTGCAATATTTTACAGCATTACATCACAAAAATACCGGTCACAATAAAATGGTAAACAATCCCGTCATCTATGGGATTGAGAAGGATTGTTACTTATGTAAATTTGACGAATCATTGTTAATCAAATCTAAACACTGTTACAATACTGAAGTATCAATTGCGAACGCGCTACAATATAAATTACGATAGATTATGTATATTTTACATTTGCAAGTTGTGATCTTATTGTTACCTAAAATTATTGTAATATTTACATTTTAAATATCAAATTCCGAGCCTTGTTTTTCTTTTCATGTATTTATTTATTTAGTATCATCTGACGATGAAGGAAGTGTACCTTCGCAACATCTCATGAAATTATTTATTCTTTATATCTCTATTGTTTTTGTGTGTTTGGTCCTTTGTATTAATGTTTACACACACAGAATGTGTAATATTAATTATTAAAGTAATTCCTCACTAATAAAAGAATTTTGATTGATTAATAATATTATTTTTGTTAGAACAGAATTTTTCTTGTTAAATACGTACATCGAACCTCTGAAATTAAGTCGAATATTCATTATTACTGAATCCACGATATCAAAATACGTACTGAACCTCTAACAGATGGAAAACTTTGGGTTTGTTTTCGTATTTTGTAAAATTATTTGCTTCGATTTTAAAAGTAAAAAAAAAAATGTACGAAATATCTCTGTATGGTTCAATAAAATATTGTTTATTAGTTTAAAAGATTGAACCACAAATCTATATTATGATTCCATAACTACATGTTTACTTTCACAATGAATGTCTTTTAATATGAAATATCTGATATTTCTTATAAACATTGCTTAATAAAAAGAAATAAAGAATCTTCTATTCTAATCATTTCTTAATTAAACTGTAATTTCACTCAATATATTTTAAGATGATTTAAGTTCTAAGCAATTCAGTTTTTCTAAGTATTTTCCTGACCGAGGCAAGTAATGAAAAATCTTCCTTTCAGCTTAATCTAAAATAAATAGAATACATAAATTTACTTTTTATCATCTTACTTTTTCATCCGAATAACAAATATTACATCAGTTAAACACTCTAGATAAACTACAGATTAATAACTATAAATAAATTTAAATTTATTAGTAGACTTAAAATTTTCTTAAATTTTAGAATTTAAAAAAAATTCCTTTGTAATCATTTCACTGACTTTTCGTAGATTGAGACGTTATTGTTTGTGTTATCTTTCCCCTACTATTTACTCTGAGTATTTCTTGGATTATTTGAATAAAATTAAAATAAAAGGCCCATTGTATGGAAATTCAAGAAATTTTGAGATAAGTATAAAAATCATATTTCTATTCAACCTTAATTTTTTAAAGAAAAGTCTCAAGGCCTCATCTCAATTTTAATGAATTTTAAAAAAAACAACTTACTGTAGCTTGGTCATACTTTGCTTGAAGTAAGAGAAAGCCTAATGTAGATAGATAGATAGATAGATAGATAGATAGTGAAATTGTCTCAACTGAATCTCTGCATTTGTGTGTTTATGTGTTTACCCTCTAGAAAGGTATCTTTAAAGAGAACATTAGCACACCATGTTTATAGTACTAGATACGTAACCTTTTCATACATCTAAAAAATAAGAACAATTAAAAATAGATTTAAGACAAAGTAAATTCACAAATACTGTTATTACATAATAAATCTACTACCATTTGCAACGATGGTTTGGCTCAAAAAGTTTACCATTTACGACTTCACCAATGTTTGCTTCCTACTATCTGGGTAATTTGCACGATAATAATTGACAACTTGCAAGGAAAACTGCTTTTAGTTTTCATTTTTTGTCAGTATATTGTTATACTCATGAATTAGCTTAACATATCGTTCCGCAACTCATTTGTCACGACTAATTGTGTGAAACTTTTTCAGTTGGTAAAAAAAGACACGCGGTAGTTACAAATTATGTTATAGTCCTGCTATATTTTAGTAAACTAAAAGCTGAAACTTACAATTAAGATCACTCACGTCAAATTTCATGTTTGCAATTCAAGCGTTTTCGGAGATACGCATGCATACAGGAAAACATCCCCACCCCTGTTTCCCCTCCTTACGATACGAATATCGGAAATTAGTCGAATATTTAAACTTTAGATTTCGACAAAAAACACTCAAAAACCACTCAAAGACACTTCCAACAGAGTGCAAGATCACTCACGTCAAATTTCATGTTTGCAACTCAAGCTGTTTCTGAGATATGCATACCATACAGGAAAGTCCCCCCCCCCCCCCATCCATACCCCTTAGGATCCGTATATCGAAAATTCGTCGAATACGTATATTTTAGATACAGTAGAGTCCCGATTATCCGAGTTAATGTAAACCAAGACTAACTCGGATAACCGAAAAACTCGGTTAAACCGAAAATTATAAATAAAATAAATCGTCTTGGTTTAAATGTATATTTTAACAAATACAAAAGTTATACAGATACACCACATACAATTCATATTGAAAGAGTACTTTTACTTCAAAAAATCCTTAATTGTTTTTTGTTTTACGTTACTTTGGCGTTTTTCTGCAGCAATGTTTCGACATTTTTTTAAGGGTAACCCAGGATTGTTGATGTCGAAACCATTCCCCGATTCCAGGTAGGGGGTCATACCTAGACTAGACGAACGATGATTAATTTGCGAAAAAAAAAATCCTAGAAATATTTGATAGCTCGGTTAAAGCGGAAACTCGGATGATGAGGGCTCGGATAACCGGGGTTTTACTGTATTGATAAAGAACACTTGTATGAAATTACGTGTTTCCAACTGAAGAAGCTTCAGGAATATGCATACCCTTGAACAAAATTTGCCCCACCCACCCCCGTTTATATCTCTTAGTTCGGATCCGGGTTTTCGTTGTTCATGCATTATTCTGGGATGCATGTAAACCTCCGTGCCTAATTTAGTAGAAATCCGTTTAGAAATGATGACGTTGTTTCAAGACAAAGAAACAAACACACGGACTTACTATTATTACACAAATATATTCTTCTCACTTTCCAAACTTAATCTACCATCGGATAGAACTGTAATAGTTTTAAATCGTTATCAGTATATTTAAAACGTTGAAAGCAATAATTGAAAGGTTTAGACAGTGCTTCTCAATCTTTTTTTGCTTCACTTACGGTTTTGCAAAAATCCACACACTATACGGTTTTCTTAATATAACATGGCACTCCTAATTGTTTCGTTGCTTTACTACGTACAATATTATCTTAGGAGAAACACATGACCAACACAACACAATTTGGACAACACATCTATTTTAAATATATTTAAATTTGTTTTAAATGTAGAATTTCTCATTTTATTGTAAGAACAAATTGTAATATCTAAATGATTTTCCTAATCACCCGAAGCATGTATAATTTATTTCAAAAACTGAATATTCCAACTAAAGTTTAAAAAAAATCGTGTGCAGTAATTAACACACGCACAATTTAAGATTAAAAATGTATTTAAAAATTAACAAGCACATTCGATTTCGTTGTAACAACGTCTGTCTATGTCGAGTGAACACAGAATAAAGTGGGTTCCAATTTAAACACAGTTCTTGAATTACATCAAAAATACCGAAATCTATTGTGCTTTTTAATTTTTGAATACATCTTTTAATCCTAAAAAATTTACTGTACATTTTAAAAAAATACAAAAAAGCCCATATGAATTTATTTGTCTCTCCGTTTGTAATTTTTAACTAAGAGTTTTCAAGTAGTCATTTTAAATATTCTGTGCATGTAACAATTAGTGGTTTAGCGATTATAATTATCTATTGGGTAATATTTGATTTATTATTAGACTCAAGAAGAGTCTAATTGAGAATACGATTGAGAATACATACTTTTTTTCTTATTTTATATCAAAAACTGAGAAATATTTTATTTTATTAATATTTTCGTGACTGTTAAAATAAGCTCGGAAAAAACTATATGAAAATTTATAACACGTAACATACAACTTTATATATATGAGTATCCTGATTCAAGCAACTGCAGGCGACTGCAAACCTTTTATTTCTTTTATATATTTCTTTTACCAATGCACCTAAAATTCTGAAAAGTTTAAAAATGAACTTGTGCAGCGTATGGGATTTCAATTTTCTTGTTTATAATTTTCAAAATATTCTGCAATTAATAAAATTAGAACTCAAAAACAGTCAATTTTTTGGGTGCTTTTAAGATGTTACTCGGTATTTCAACTAAAAAAAATTTGACGAAAATCTGAAATGATATAAAACTTGTAAAATATTGCTTTGTATTTAAATTATTAATATTTTTTTAAAAATAAAAATTCTGATTTATTAAAATTGTGTGAGATTAAATAATTATTATTGCAATAATAATAAATATTTTAAATACAAAATATTATTTTACAAATTTTTTAACATTTCTGATTTTTTCGTAAATTTTTTTGAGTTGAAAATACCGAGTAATACCTTAAAAACACATAAAAAATTGACTGTTATTGAATTTTAATTTAATTATAGAATATTTTGAAAATTAAAAAGAATAAAATATACATCTCAGATGCTTCCCAAGTTCATATTTAAATTTTCAGAATTTTAGGTGCATTGGTAAAAGAAATATATTGATTGGATTGTAGGTGCGCGAGATATTCTAGGGAAAATAATTCTCTTTTAATCAATTTGCGTCTAGTTATCGAATAGTTTACATTAAAAATATTAGATTTAACTTTGAGACATCTCTGGGTCTAAGCATTCAAGAAAGTATTTTTTTAAACTAAAAATATAAACTAATTTTTTCCCATCATAGTAATAGTAATTTTTTTCTTACCTATAAATGAGTTAAGTAGACAGAATAATTGATTTACATATTCAGTGATGTCGTTTATTCTAACTTTAATGATTTAGTTTTTCCCTTGGAAATTTGCGATATCATTAAATTCATTTAATTTCCAGAAAATAACATTAGCATCTACAATGAACATTAAAAAACTAGAATTTGAAAGTTTATTTAAATTCGTAGAATAAATTGAGAAACGATTAGAATAGAATAAATTCCTTTATATTAAATATCTCTCACTTCTTTTGTAGCAATTAGACAATTGAGTGAAAAGTAGTAAAAATCTGATAAAAATCACTCATCGGTTGTCTATTTATATAGTAAACATATAAATTGTACTCAATTTTTAATTTCTCCAGTGATTTAAGTTTCTTATGTAATCACAGATAAAAATTCGGATTTTAGGAATGAAATGTGAATATGAAATAAGAGAAATATTGCTACTTAATTAGAAAGCTATTTTTTTTAAGGTGTAAATATCTACATCTATATATATTTCTTTTTTTTCGTTACACTTACTTGACTGCTAACGTTACAGCTTCGTTAGGGCAGGAATGTGGTCAGATAGTGACTAATACATCTACTGCGCATGACTTCATTGATCGGATGTGGGATCCGAATATGACGTCAAACATTACCGTTACAGTTTTCAGTCAATTTTTAACTGAACAAAAATCAATACTTTTTAAAACTTTTATTTATTTAATTGCTTAAGTTTGCGAGAAGCTTAAGCAAATATTGCTATTTGTATTGGAAAAAAAATGTAACTTTGTATGAAAAAAAATAGGATGCTTCGTAATGGTAATGTCATCCTACGGTGATGTTAAATATGTCCTGGAATAATAAATAAATTAATAGATTGTTGCTTAATGATATAATTTCAGGTAGATTGAACCAGGCATTTTGTAGAAAAAGATGTCATATATTTGTGTGTCTGTGTATTTATATCAAGATATAGCATGAACTTCTCCAATAAATCTAGTATTTTTAACTGATTGATTTAAATTTAGAAACAATACATTACATTTATTTAATTATTTATTGCATGTAGTTAATTTTTAAAGTACAATATGTTTCACAGTAAAAAATGAGTACAAGATGAGTTGTTTTCAAATTTTAAGTTCAATGGATGAAATTCGCTATTAACCATTGTACATGATAAATGGTATATAACTGTGAAATAGAAAAAATAAATTTATTTTTTTAGTAAGATTTCATTGGATAATCGAATAGGTATTTCTCAGAAAGTAAGTGTAACGAGTGTGTAACGCCTTGAGAACCACATTTTCTTGAGTTTTATTTGTTGTTGTTTTTAATTTAAGTATGTTGTAGACTCCTGAAATTCCAGAAGGGCAGCACTGGCTTTCTCGTCCTGCTGATAATACAGCTTCATTAACAAAGCAAGGTCACGTAAGATAAAAGCCATCGGCAGTTGCTGATGAGTAATGTGAATTCTCCAAGCCTTTCTTTTTATCATGATTGCTCTATACGTAACGCTGTTAACAGCTTCCACTGTAGGCGACTTTTGGTACTAATGTTGTTTTTTTTTTCTTTTTAGAAATCGAAACTGCATGTTCCAATCTGTATGTCCACCGATTGTTGGTACGATTCGTCCAATACATTCTTTGCTAGATGGCTTTGAAAACCTCACGTTATTTTTTTTGCCTACCCGGTGTGTTTGTATTCTTTGAGCATTAAAATACAACCATCATTCTAACCTGCTCACAGGTTGTTCCGCATTCTGAAAATAGTGCCGGATTTTGTAAATTATCGTGAAAGTGTTTGTTTGTGTATGTGTATGTGTGTCTGTGGTATTTTTCCTTGGCAGTTAGTCATTTTTTGGTTGTGAAAATTCTCGGTCCCGGACTGACGTCGAAAAAATCTGGTCACCCTAAGTCTAAATCAAGTTAGTAATTTGAGAAAATACTAAAGGGATATTAAGCAGCTGGATTTCTTGCATAAAAATGACTCTGATGAAGCCTCCGGGACAAAATCTAACGGGAGACAGTTCGTTTTGTGGTTGCAGAAATGTATGCAGACAGTTTGCATTCCACTATATTCTCTGCTTCCTTGCAGAGAACAGTACCAGAGAACTAGATATCGTAAACTTAAGGAATTATGCAATAATTACATAATTTACATATAATGCTTAATTTTATCAGATCAAAATGAATGACGATGGTTGATGTGGCATGAAACAGGATTTCTTTTACACCATTACATATGTAAATACAGCAATAAAAGCTAGATGATAACTCACTTGTAGCGGGTCTTTCATATTTCTCAAACGTTGTCCAGATATAAATAACATTTATCTCACGCATTCTTCTAATTAGTAATTTGATAAGTTTTTTAGTTTCCAGGATTATAATTTGCAGATAAACTAACAAATTACTGGAAATTCTCTGATTTAGCTTTCATGATACAGAATGATTTCTTCCCATACACTTCCGTGTAGAAAGACTTGATGAACAAAGTAGTTTTCTTTCTTTTAGATACGTCATTAAAAATTCAAGCAACTCTAGCTTGACATCAGATTTATTCATAGCTTTGGATTTATCTTTAAGTAGTTATTTTACTATAAAGAATTTTATAATTAATATACAAATTAACTTAAAAATATGATGGACAGAAAGAAAAAAATAAATAAAACAAAACAGAGAAAATTGAAAAAAAAAACCCCAATCACTTTTGTTTTTATCCTAAGTAATCTTCGATCATAGAAGAGCATTAAAAAATCTAAATATAAAAAATCCAATGTTTTTCTAATAAATTTCTCATCAACTGCTAGTAAGAATTATTTTAAGTTACACAAATTAGTTTCAATGGAACACTTACAAATGTAAATATCAATTAAATCGCAGTTTCTTCTAATAAGTAATGAGTTAAGTTTTCTGCTTTCGAGTTATAATAATAAGATGAACTAAAAAATTATGAATGAACAATGAAGAGGATAACGCTAATGCATTGCTTTCTTGCGATACAGTAGCTGCGAATATTTCAGAAAGAAAGTCTGGACCTTTATTCCATTTAGATATGTCCTGAAAATTCATGCTACCCCTAGTTTGAATAACAATTATTTATCGTTTCAGATTTCATTTCAAACATTTAGTGAATTTAAAAGAAACGAATTTGAGTTATGAAAGTAAAAATACTGATTAAAAACGTTATCTGTAGAAAGCAAAAAATTCAATAAGCAAAATATAGAAAATTCAAAAAAGCATTTGTTTGAAGCGATCGTAAGCTTACGTAAGCTTCGAACTTAGGGCATCTAAATGCTTAAATCTAAAAAGTCAATAAATTTTAATGAACTTCTAATAAACTGCTTTTTAAGATTTCTTTTTAAATTAAAAAATATTAGATGAATATTTGATAATTTAAAAAAAAAAAACACTTTTCAAAGAGACTAAATTAGTAAACACAGACACACATGTTGTAGAAACGTGAATGAAATAAAACCAAATATCTATTCATACGTAAGTTCCAGATTTTCTGCAAAATGAAATTTAGAATTATGATGACTTCTACGGTTTTTATAATACATAACTTTTTTATTAATAATTATAAATTTGCAGACGTCTTTGTTTCAGAGCTCTATTGACTTTAAATGTTTGACATAATAATTAGAGATGTTATTTTTTTTAAATAAAGAACTTACCATTGGAATTCAGACATTTGGGCAAAATTATTAATTTCTAAGTTTATTTTTGCTGCTAGTTAAATTAAGACAAATTTTAACTGGTTATACGTGGGAGAGTTTAACGTGCACCAACTGAAACGTAAAAAGCAATAATAACATTGCACAATTCACTTACGCCTTCAGCTATGTTCAACGGGAATCTAAGACAACTGTTTCGTCCTTTTAGGACTTCTCAGCGAGATTTACCCGTATTGACGGTGAAGTAGAAGGCGTTCTCGCTATAGTTTAAAACAAGAAACTGTTTATTATACAGAAAAGTTTATTTTAATTTAAAAATATATTTATTTTATTGTTTAATAGCAAGTATTTATTTGATAAAATAATGAGACCGATTAATAATAAAAAAAAAAACAAGATAAAAATGAAACTGTGATCATCCTTAATACTATACCTAACATTTGCCGCCTAATTTGTATTTCCGTGACTTCCGTGGTTTCGGAGGAGATAGGACCAGAAAAAAAATCGACTTTTCTTTATACAGATTTAAATTATTTTATGAATACCTGCTAACTATTTTTTTTACGGCGCATCGCCAATAACCTTTTCGTATAACGCGTATCACACCTTGATAACCTCTTTTCGTTGTTTTTCTTGTATTCTTTTGAGATACATACAAAAAGGACTTATTTATCTGAATTTGGAATTAACTTCAGTGATACTTGTTTTCCTAAATAATCCCTATATGAAGACATGTATTTTGGGATTTTTAGGACCAGTGTAAATAAAAGAGAAAAATGATTTTGTTTTTAATGCCGAAAATTTAATAGTATGTAATTACAATATAGCTTTTTTTATCACATTACAATTTTGTATTTCATTTTAAAGAACAGAACTCTGATATCAATGATAAAATTCTTTTTTAAAAATGTGATCGACAGAAAGAAAAAACTAAACCAAACAAAACAGAGAAAATTCAAAAAAGCATTTGTTTCAAGCGTCTTATTCAAGCTTCGAAGTTAAAGCATCTAAATGTCTAAATCTAAAAAATGAAATATTTCTTTAATAAATTTCTCGTCTATTGATTGTAAGATGTTTTTTAATTTAAAAAGTAACTGAAGTGAATTTTATAGATTTTAAGGAGCATTTTTAGAATGAGATAATTATTTTATTTATTATCTAATATTCTAGGAGCGTGAATGAACGTATAAGAAAATATCAATTTAAACGGAATTTCCAGATTTTCAACAAAATGGAAGGTTGAAATGATGATAACTCTGAAGGTTTCATAATTTTCCAAAAGTAGCATCACTTTTATTTATTGATTACTGTAAATAAAAAGATGTCTTTGGTTCTGAGCTCTATTGAATTGAAACATTTAAATATGTAATGATTACAGATGGTGATTTCAAAATCAAGAACATATCCTTTGAATTCAGACTTTTGACAGTAATTTTTTTATCGAAAACATTACGTAAATTGAAATAAAGTTTTAACTGAGTACAAATCTAAGTTAAAGTTTATGAGACATTTACTATAAAAACACTTATTCATTTTACAAGACTTAAAAAAATAAATAAAATGTCAATCGTTTTATACAGGGTGTTCCAGAATTCGTGTGTAATATTCAAACCATGTGTAGGGGCATAGCTAAGAATCAATATATTCCTAATTAACCTATGTCCAGAAACGCCCCATTATGGCGCTAGGTGGTCCGGAAGTACGCCTTTCCGAGACAACATATCCTTTGCAACACCATGCGAAATGTTAAGCAGGTGAGCCAACACATTCATCTGGTGATGCTTTTTTTATTTGTTTCAATTTTCTTCGATGTTATACAGTAGTTGGGTAATTATTTACAATAAAATAAAAACTAACAAGATAGAAAAAACAAAAATTAGGATAACGGTTGTAAACTGACGAACGTAGTATAAACATTTACAACTACAGTAGTTGAATTAATTAATTAATTATTGTTGGTTGGTGTTTTAAATTAAATTTAATTAATTAAATTAATTAAGCAATTAATTGAATTACATTTACAGTGGGTGGTCATCACATTAGGACCAGTGGTTTTTTTTGCAATTATTGAATTTGGATATTTTTTTCACGCAAGTTTGATAACAAAAGTTAATTTTCAACTTTATATTTCCATAACTTAGTTTACTATTTAAAATAAAATAAAATAAAATAAAAACCAATCAAATTTCATACATTTATTAAGGTAATGTGCTTTTACAATAATAAATAATAATAAAAATAATAATAAATTAATATTGTTAATAAATAATAGAAAACAACAAAAACTGAAAAATATTTCACCTTGTATTATAGAAATTTCTCCATAACTGCACTATAACTTTCATAAAATCTTTTAATCGTGATATTTCGCATATTTTTTTCAAATATGCTTCGTCGGACGTTTTTTTAAAAAACTCCTTTTTTTTATACAGAATACACAACAATGATGTAGTTTACACAGAATACATAACAATGATATGGTTTACACAGAATATGGTTTACAATGGTAGAAAGCCAATGGTAATACATCAAGAATGTTACAATATTATTAAAAACAAATATGATGGGAACGAAACTTCTTCATTATGTTAGGTGTTGTACCATTATTATGGATAAAAACAAGGGGCGGTAAAGAAAAACATTATTACTTCAATACAATTTATAGGAATTTTTAGTGTTTTTTATGCTTTTTTTAAATTTGTGTAAGGTGCAACTGTTAACCTTTAGAAATTTGTCTTTGTTTATGCAAGGGAAGGTGTTGATGATACATGATTCAATCCTGAATCTATCTATCTATCTATCCTGAATGTCGGGATTGTGGGTCTGTATATTTTGGAAGCACAGGCCGCACTCTAAAAGAAAGAGTGTATGAACACGTACAAGCCTTTATTAATAACAACGAAGGAATATCGGACTGGGGCGACCACTGTCTGCGAACACAACACAATCCCGATCCATTAGTCAGCATTCTATTCAAAATCGAAGAAGAAAAAGGTAGATAGAAAAAGAACAACAAAAACCTTAAGAAAACACACCTCAAAAGTCTCTGTACTGGTAGTCCGACTTTGAGACCTGACAGTGCGCAACCAGTGTTGCCTACTAACAATTTTATGTGAAAACGTTAATAAGAATAGGATGTACTCATCATATAATAAGCACATTCAACGAATAATATGCGAAATTTAAATATAAACATTTGTAAAAATAATACAGGATATGTTCTCATGGAAAGGATCACTTTAGGACTACCTCGAGGCGTAATGGGGCGTTTCCGGACATGGGTTCATTAGGATTATATTGATCCTTAGCCATGCTCCTACACGTGGTTTGAATATTACACACGAATTTTGCGACACCCTGTATATACATATACATGTACTTTATATTAGGGTGGTCCTTAATTTCAGATTTTCGATTCTTGCTGGTCTCACCCTCTAGAAAGGTATCTTTAAATATAACATTAGCACACCATATTTATAGTACTAGATACGTAACCTTTTCATACATCTAATAAAAAAGAACAATTAAAAATAGATTTAAGATAAAGTAAATCCACATATACTGCTATTACATAATAAATCTACTATCATTTGCAAAGATATTTTTTGGATTTATTTGTCTCTCCGTCTGTAATATTTATCTAAGAGTTTTCAAGTAGTTATTTTGAATATTCTGTGCATATAGCACTTAGTAGTTTAGCGATTATAATTATATATTTATTAATAAATCAAATATTACCCGACTCAAGAAGAGATAAACGATTGAGAATACATTGTCTTCTTTAATCCAAACTAGACACATAAATAAACTCCAAAACACCTACACTGTTGATACCAATATTTCGTTTTAATTTCTTAAAACTTTTTCAAGACAACGTATTTTTGATGTACGTATTTTGAATTTTAGGATTGTGAATACATATTTTTTTTCTTATTTTATATCAATAACTGAAAAATATTTTAATTATTTTATTACCGAAATATTTTCAAGACTGTTAAAATGAGCTCGGATAAAAACTCTATGAAAATTTATAACACATAACATACAACTTTATGTATATGAGTATCCTGATTCCAGCAACTGTAGGCGACTTCAAACGTTTTATTTCTTTTTTAAAAGCACATAAAATTCTGAAAATTTTAAAATGAACTTATGAAGCATGTGGGATTTCAATTTTCTTGTTTTTAATTCTGAAGATATTCTGCAATTAATTAAATTAAAACTCAAAATTAGGTTTTTTTTTGATGGTTTTGCGGTATTACTCGATATTTTGAACTAAAACAAAATTTGACGAAAATCTGAAATCATAAAATATTTGTAAAATAATGTTTTGTATTGAAATTATTAGTATTAGTGCAACAGTTATATTTAATATAAATTAAAAATTATGTTTTTTTTAAATTGTATGAGATTAAGTTATTTTTTTAAATTAATTATCGTACTAATAATAAATATTTTATAAAATACAAGCATTATTTTATAAATTTTTTATCATTTCTGGATTTCGTCAAATTTTTTTGAGTTGAAAATACCGAGTAAAACCTCAAAATCAACCAAACAATTGACTGTTATTGAATTTTTATTTAATTGTAGAATATTTTGAAAATTAAAAACAATAAAATGTGAATCCCAGATGTTTCAAAGTTTATATTTAAATTTTTAGAATTTTAGATGCAATGGAAAAAAGAAATAAGTAAAAGAAATAAAAGATTTGCAGTCGCCTGAATTGCTTGAGTCAGGAACTTAAGATTTATATTTTGATTGGATCGTTGGTGCGTGAGATATTCTAGGAAAAATAATTCTCTTTCAATCAAGTCTATAGTAGTTATCTAATTGTTTACATTAAAAATATTAGATTTAATTTTGAGACATCTCTGGATCTAAGCATTCAAGAAAGTATTTTTTTTAAACTAAAAATATAAACTAATTTTTTCCCATTATAAATTTAATATTAATTGTTTTTCTGACCTATAAAAGACTTAAGCAGACAGAATAATCTTATATTATAAAAGCATTATTCTGTTTGTAATAAGACTTTCCGTTTTTCCAATTTTGTGACCAAACTATAAGAGATAGATTGGTCATGTAAATGGATAAAATGTACATCTTTTTAAGACAAACAAAATGCTACAAAAATCTTTCGAAAAAAGCGTTTGGTTTCCAAGATGGCGCCTTTGAAAGGGTCAAATTTTGACTTTTTCTCAATTTAAACGGAAAGTATAAAAGATGGAAGAGAACATTATATTGAGAATGTTGGTATTCGAAAGTTCTATCGAACGATGTATCACTTATTCAAAAAAGCTTCAGCGTTTGCAAGATACATGCAAAAATGTGATTTTTCGGTGTGTGACACCGACCCGCAATACATCCGAGTTATTCGGAGAAACCACAACAGGCTGGGAAGTTATATATTCTCCGACGATCGCAACATTAATTTGCTAAATAAATAAAGTTTGTTTTTTGAATGCTATATTTGCAAGGGTTCCGGAGCGAAGCGACGGTACCTGGCTATTATTATTATATATTATAAAAACGTTATTCTGTCTGTCATTCTGTAAGCAAAATGTTAAATTATAAATTACTATGAGGGGCGTTCAAAAAGAAACGAGCCGGAAGCCGAGGAACAGAAACCAGTACCGGTATTATATAATATGTTAGAAGTATTGGCCCTGGCTATTAAGGCACTTGTCCCACTGCGATACAAGGCGATGAGGCTGTCTCGTAAAATTCCCGGGGCTGCGTTGTGAATTTCAAAAAAACCAGTTCACAACGTCGTCGTCCGACATGCAGTGAAGCCTAAGCAGTGAAGCCTATGGGAAGCCTAAGCAGTGAAGCCTATGTGAAGCCTAAGCAGTGAAGCCTATGCAGTGAAGCCTATGCAGTGAAGCCGAAACAGTGAAGCCTATGCAGTGAAGGGACATGCAGTGTTCACCGTATACTTGTGACATTCTTCGATGGATGTCCGTTCCCCCTACTCCTTCTGCTGTCAGAAAACGAACAACACCTCTTGGCTCTTCTTTAGACGCCTCCATTGCACTGTTTCACTGCTTACAACGTGAATGACCTCGTTGGACGATTGACGCATGCTTCTGCTAGCTTTTAGTCACGTGACCTACACCCGTGACCCTCTAGCGGCGGGCTGTGAACTTCGCACTCACTCGTATCGGAACTAATCTTGGTTACACATGCAACGATATTATCCTTCAGTCACCGGTTTGCCAATTACACACTCCGGCTCGTTTCTTTTTGAACGCCCCTTATAAAACGTCGGAGCAAGGAAATCTTTTGGAAAATGTTATTTATCATGAAGTTTTGTAATAAAACCTAATATGTTTCGTTATCAAAAATGTGCTTGTGTTATCAAACACAAAATATTAACATTTTAGCAATATATAAACCATCAAACACAATGAAAGGTAAATTTACTGAAGAATTAGAGAATCTATTCATAAAAAATTAAAATATATTAAACAACTGTCCAATTATACTAATTGGCGACGTAAATATAGATCTTTTCAAAATGAAAAAAAAGTACAGAAATAGCTAAAACTTATGTTGAATAATGGAACAACAAGAAACAACTGTATTTTCATGGAAATACGAAAAAAAATGTAGATCACATTTTCATAAACAAGCATGATATCGAAACACCAGGAATAATATGTAAAGAACGAATCTCGGATAATAAGAGTTGAAATGAGAAAATAACAGAACCTAATATAATCTATAAAGAACTAATAAAACAAAAGAAAATTCAAGAAAATCTACATACATAAAAAGAAAAGTCCTGACTCACTCACTGACTGACCCATACCCTTGGACCTAGAAAGCTGAAATTTTGCACAGACGTTCCCTTTATGATGTAGACAAGGAATAAGGCCGGATTTTTCGAAATTCTCGCGGGATAGGGATATCATCTGGCAAACTAACCATGAAGTGTGTGGATCAACCCGCAATACAGCAGAGTTAAGCGGAGAAGGCCACAATGGGCTGGGACGTCGTATATTCTCCGATCTCAATATTAATTTGCGAATTAAATAAAGTTTTTTTTTAATGCTATATATGCAAGGGTTCCGGAGCGAAGCGACGGTACAACGGCTAGTTGATTTACATATTCAGTGATGCCGTTTATTCTAATCTTGAACTTTGATGATTTTGTTTTTCCCTTGAAAACTTGCGATATCATTAAATTCATTTAATTTCAAGAAAATAACATTAACATCTTCAATGAACATTAAAAATTAGAATATGAAAGATTATTTAAATTCAGCCGTGCTGGAGTGACCGTGCGGTCTAGACGGCGCGGTCTGCCGTTGTGGCCGGTGCGCCAGTATGCGGGTTCGAATCCCGGCAGTGGCATGGATGTTTCTTTCTTCTTCCGTTTCTCCTTCTGTCCATTTCCGCCTTTCCCCTGGCAGTTAGGGTTAAAACGACTCTCCCAACCCGCAATTGAACGTCAGCGTGGGAGATTAAGACTTTCACCCCCCCCCCTCCGAAACAGTGAGCTGTCTGGAGGAGGCCTTCGTCCTGTAGTGGGTTGTTAACAGGGTATTAGATAGATAGATAGATTTAAATTCATAGAATAAATTGAGAAACGAATAGAATAAATTCGTTTATATTAAATATCTCTCACTTCTTTTGTAGCAATTACACAATTGAGTGAAAAGTAGGAAAAATCTGATAATAATTACTCATCGATTGTCTATTTATATAGTAAACATATAAATTGTACCCTATTTTTAATTTCTCTAGTGATTTAAGTATCTTATGTAATGACAGATTAAAATTCGGATTTTAGGAATGAGATGTGAACATGAAATAAGAGAAATATTGCGACTTAATTAGAAAGCCAGTTTTTTCAAAGAGTAAATATATATATTGTTACATGACGGTTGGAACAGCGGCGTCTCTCCCCTAGAATACAGTGAACTAGGCCGGCAGCGCTTCCCTTTCCTCCCCTTGGTTTGCGGGAATGAACGCTTTGTCAGCCTTATGAGCAGCTCCAGAAGCTAGAGCCTTCAGTTCGTCAGCCATGAGAAGGTCTCCAGTCCGGAGAATAGAAGAGATCGTCTTGGGCGAACACAAGGAGTTCCCCAGCCAGGAGAAGAGAAGACGAGATCGTGTCAGGGCAGGAGGCCAAAGAGAAGAGGTGAAGCAGTTAGTTCGGTGGCCGAGAGCCACTCAACAATCTCCATCTCGGAGAGTAGTGAAGCAGTGGAGCCCAAAGAAGAAGAGGGAAGGAATTAGTCTTAGCCGCCTCATGTCTCCAGAAGAAGTTAGTAAACACGCCACGAAGCCATCCGCAACCGCCGCCAGTAGAGACGAGGAAAGCCCGGTAACCTGAGCAGCCAACCGACGCGACGCCAGTAAGGACGAGGAAAGCCCGGCCAACTGAGCCGCCAGTCGCCACCAGTAGGGACTAGAAAAGGGAAGAAGGCTGCGTCAACAGGGTCCGCCTTTGAGTGAAGAGTTTCGAGTCGAAATCATCTTTGAAGGACTTATAAGATCCATTAATTATTAACTGTTAAGAATTTTAATTATTAAAGAAGGAGGAAAGAAAAAATTAAAGAATCCCCAAAATTAGAAGAACCCCATTGGCACACCAATCGAATTTGGCACGCCAGCAATATATATATACATACATTTCTTTTTTCCTTATACTTCCTTGATTGTTAACTTTACAGCTTCGTTAGTTGGATATGGTCAGACAGGGACTGATATCGATAATCTACTGCGCATGACTTCATTGATCGTAAATAAAGTCAAACATTACCGTTACAGTTTTCCGTCAATTTTTAACTAGACGAAAATCAATAGTTTTTTTTGTTTTTTCAAATTTTAAGTTTAATCGTTGAAATTCGCAATTAACCATTATACATGGTAAATGGTATATAACTGTGAAATAGGAAAAATAAATTTATTTTTTTAGTAAGATTTCATTGGATAATCGAATCGGTATTTCTCAGAAAGTAACTGAAACGCCTACCTTGAAAACCTCATTTTCTTGAGTTTATTTCTTTTTCCTTTTAGATACGTCATTAAAAATTCAAGAAACTCTAGTTTGACATCAGATTTATTCAAAGCTTTGAATTTACTTTTAAGCAATTATTTTATTTTAAAGAATTTTATAATGTAGAAATTCTCTTTAAAAATGTGATCGACAAAAAGAAAAAAATAGGTAAAACAAAACAGAAAAAATTGAAAAAAAAAAAAACCCACTTTTGTTTTGATATTAAGTAAGCTTCGATCATAGAAGAACATCCAAAAATAAAAATATAAAAATCCAATTTTCTAATAAATTTCTCATCAATTACTAGTAAGAATTATTTCAAATTATGCAACTAATTTGCGTTGGAGCACTTATAAATGAGATAGTTGTTTTTATGTAATATAATATAAATTATTAACTCCCAGCTTCTTCTAACTAGTAAGAAGTTACGTTTTCTGTTTTTCGAGAGATTACAATGTTAGTTCAACTAAAAAATTATTATAAATGAACAAAGAGGACGACGCTAATGCACTGATTTCTTGCGAGACAGTAGCTGCGAATATTTCAGAAAGAAAGTGACCTTTATTCCGTTTAGATATGTCCTGAAAATTCATACTACCCCTAGTTTGAACAACGATTATTTATCGCTTCAGATTTCATTTCAAGCAATTAGTTCATTTAAAAGAAACGAATTTGAGTTATGAAATTAAAAATACTGACTAAAAACGTGATCGAAAGAAAGCAAGAAATACAATATACAAAAGACAGAAAACTCAAAAAAGCATTTGTTTCAAGCGATTTACGCATGCTTCGAACTTAGGGCATCTAAATGCTTAAATCTAAAAATTCAATTAATTTTAATAAACTTCTAATAAACTGCTTTTTAAGATTCCTTTTTAAATTAAGTAATATTAGATGAATATTTCTTAATTTAAAAAAAAAAAAAACACTTTTAAAGAGACTAAATTAGGAAACACAGACACTTATCTTGAGAATGAAATAAAACGAAATATCTATTCATACGAAAGGTCCAGATTTTCGACAAAATGAAATTTAGAATTATGATAACTTCTATGGTTTTTAATATATAATTTTATTAATGATATAAATTTGCAGATGTCTCTGGTTCAGAGCTCTATTGACTTTAAATGTTTGACACAATAATTAGAGATGATTTTCTTTTTAAATGCAGCTCTTACCATTGGAATTTCAGACATTTGGGCAAAATTATTAATTTCTAAGTTTATTTTTTCTGCTATTTAAATATATATGTATGTATTTTTATTTTTGTGGGCGCGGTAGCCGAGTGGGTAGGGCGCTTGGCTGCGGGTTGGACGCGGCGGGTTCGGTTCCCGGCCTCGGCGGAGTTCGGGAATTTTTCCACGCTCCTTTCTCCTCCAAACGGGTCCTAGGATCTACCCAGACCTCTCTAGAATGGGTACCGGGTTTCTTTCCCGGGAGTTAAAGGCGGGCGGGCGTCGGGCTGACCCCCCCGACCTCAATTCGTCCCGTTAGGTTGCGAATGCTGGAGCCTATCCTTCAGCCACCCCATAGGCCTTTGTAGGCCTGTAAGTGGGATATTTTAACTTTTTTTTTATTATTATTTTTTATTTTAAGACATAAAATTATTTTTTACATTATATACTGTAATTTTATTTTTTAAGAAGTAAATACAATAATAAGTTAGTATTACATACATACGTATTCATTTGTGTAAAACTAAACCTAATTGAGTTTCTTTTTATATCCTCAATGGCCGTAAAATATGTACTCAATATGAATTGTAACAATATACGTACTTGATGATACTAAGGGATATGCTACTGCAGCTGAATGACAGCTGTAAACAATATGGAATGAAGATAAATGTAAACAAGACAAAGACTATGGTTATCGGAAGAAAGACAAAGAAGATAAACTTAAGTATTCGGAATGAGACATTGGAACAAGTGAACAACTTTAAATACTTAGGGTGTACTATAAGTGGTGATATGAACTGCTGCCAAGAAGTCAAGAGGAGGATAGCAATAGCAAAGGAAGCTTTTAATAGGAAAAGAAGCATCTTCTGCGAACCTCTGGAAAAAGAACTAAGGAAGAGACTAGTGAAGTGCTTTGTGTGGAGTGTGGCATTGTATGGGGCAGAAACATGGACATTACGACGCAGTGAAGAGAAACGACTAGAAGCATTTGAAATGTGGATATGGAGAAGAATGGAGCATGTGAAATGGACAGACAAAATAAGAAATGAAGCTGTGCTAGAAAGAGTGGGTGAAGAAAGAACAATGCTGAAACTGATCAGGAAGAGAAAAAGAAACTGGTTGGGTCACTGGCTGAGAAGAAACTCCCTAATGAAGTATCATAATGAAGGACTGGAAGGAATGGTGAGCGGTAAAAAAGTTCGAGGCAGAAGAAGATTTCAGATGATCGACAACATTAGAGTAAATGGATCTTATGTGGAGACGAAGAGGAAGGCAGAAAATAGGAAAGATTGGAGAATGCTGGGTTTGCAGTGAAGGACCTGCCCTTGGCAGAGAACTATGTATGTATGTATACATAACTTACATTTTCTTGCCTTAGAAGTCAAAATTCAGTTTTAAAAAATCAACCTTTGGTAATCCGACATTTTTGATAATCCGACACCCCCTCGGTCCCGTAACTGTCGGATTATCGCGATTCAAATGTAATGTGTCCGAATCAACATAAAGAAAAAAATCAACAAGGCACAAAAGAAATTCAAAAAATTTCAGCTTAAGGATGAGAATGATTTGAAAAGAAAATAATTAGACTAAGAGTCTATTAACATAAAAAAAATACATAGATGATGTAAAGTCGATATTCATTTTTTTATGCTGTTCACAGTAAATGGTAAATAACCATGAAATAGGAAAACGAAATTTATTATTTTGGAAAATTTCATTGGATAATTGAATCGGTCTTTCTCTGAAAGTAAGTGTGATTTTGTTCTATTTTTGTTTATTTTTTTAAATTAGATCTATAATTTCGTACATTGTAGAAATGAAATTAAATGTTCAATGACGGTCTTCTTTTGAAATTTTTTTTTCTTGTTTTGTTGATGAAAATTAAAAATTCCGTGAATTATTTACAAAAATCTTCAACTCAATTAATGTTGCTGATTTCTTATTTATTTGATAAGATATCCATCTTTCTCCATTCAGCCAACTCCCTTCTGTTAAATTTTCAAATATAAATACAGTGTAATTTTTGCGAAGCCTTAAACGCAACAAATCTTATGATCTAGTGATTAATAATCTAGTGATGATCTAGTGATGAGTAAATATGAAGGCCTAGAAAATGTTCTAATATCCTCCTACAGTGATTATGTTTCTTTTATCGTATCTATTACTTTTAATCATGTAAGATTAAAATTGTAGTAACCCATCTAAAAAAATATTTTTTTTCATACAGAACTATTTTTTTAAAAATGGCGTCAAACGTTTGTTTTTCATTACGTTTATTAAAATTCATTCCGTTATTTCGTTACGTTCCAAGCAACGTTTTCAAACATTGGTATATGTGGAGTCTGCATTCAAGTCCTTACGGTAAAATTCAGAACTTCTTACGAATAAGAAAACATTTGAATGGTTATCTTGTAAGTCAAAAGAATAAGGCTTCTGAACATCACCATGAAGTGAACTGAGCACATTTCAGCCACAAATTTTGAGAAACGTTTGTAAAGATTTAAATGTTTTATTCGAATGACTAAACAGGGCTTGATCTAATTCCATTTTAGTTTCTTGCTAATGTTAAGAAAAAAAAAAGTGAATTTTTTTTTAACAGTTGTTGAATGAAAACATAAGTTATACACTTCAATAATTTGCTTTATTTATTTTTTTTCAGGATCACTTAAGTTAATGTGTATGAATACAAATATACTACATTTTATCTGATTAATTCTTATCCAAATTTAACTACGCTTTAAACTCATCATTCAACTTTCAAGAGAAACAATTGACTGACAGATTTGGACATAAAAGAATTCAAAGGTAAAAATACTATTTCAGCTTGTAAATCTAAGATCAAATTACGTAAAAGAAATAATAATTTACTCCAAATCTCATATCTCCTACCGATATTTCGTCTTAACTTAACGTCAAGACTTCTTCAAGATTCTTATACAAAATACAACTGAAAAGAAGAAAATTATTCTTAATTTAACAAAAGAAAATATATAACAACTGAATAACATCAAACCTTTGTGAACAACATCAAACCTTTGTTAAAAATAAAAATAATGTTAAATAATAACAACAATAATAAAAATGAAAAGTAAGTTGAAATCGGAAAAAACAATTATTACGATATCATTGATCGTAAAAACTTTTATAAATCTAATTACTTTAATTTCTTTTACTTCCTTCCTTCAATTTCACAATTTCTTTTATTCTTGTATTTTCCATTAATGACTTTCTAAAAATCCCTAGCGATATTCCACTAACCGGTATGAGATATGAGGTTTGGAGTAAATTATTATTTTTTGTACGTAATTTGATGTTAACGATACAGAAGTACTTGTTTATGTAAATCTAAGAGTTTAATCTTGGTTTGTTTAAAGAGTTTAATCTTTCTTCACTTTCTCTTTCACATCATTAAAGTAATAGTTCTTGATACTCAAAATTGCTCTACTATTTCCAAAACTCAGAACTAACTACAAGACCTTCATTGTCTGGAAAACGAAATACAACTATTGCTAGATCATGAACGGTAGAAACATCTTAATTATAAATTTCAATTACACAACTTAATTATCAATTAGACACATGCTTTTTAAATTAACTGATTTATAAAATAAAAAAATGATATCAGAAAGACTCAATAATAATAAACTTTATAGGCTAAGATTTATATAACTAATCCTCCATCCTCCAATCGATTGAATAGAGAGGAAGATAGAAACTCTTAATGCTTCGACAGGAATTTATATTTTTTTACAAACCATCCATAAATTAGCATGTATTTTCCGATCTCTTCGAATAGTTAACAAAATAGTTGATATCAGAAAATTTCATTACAAAAGCATAGAGGAAGGGGAGTTTTTTTGACAACTAGGCTTTCTAATCATGGTTACAATTCAATTTTTATTAATAGCCCTAGTTGTTAATATCAACGTGTATGAATCTTTCAGTTATTCTAAGATTCACTGGTTGTCTATTTCCCATTTAATGAACCGTAGATGCAACGATCACTAAGCAACTCTTATCTGACCGAGTAGACACATAGACTTTACAAATTACTTATTCACGTCCTTTGCCCAGGTCTAACGCTGATTTAATAAAGTTGAGGGATCAGGGGGCTAACTGCACGAAAGTACGTCCACTGGATAGATTTATTGAAAAGAAAAGATTTAGTTTCAATCAATTTTTAACGCGTCACGGGAATTTGAAAGCGTATCTTTTTAGATTTGGAAAGGTTGAAGATTCAGGATGTGGACAATGTTGTTTGGTTGAGGACGAGGATCCTGATCACGTCTTACGGTGTTGTCGGCATCCTCGCAGGGTTTTTGTTTGCAGGAGGTTTTTTTGGGAGGGTTTTTTATTTCCTTGATATGTCAGAGATATCATTGGTATTCTTTCCATTTTCTCTCGTTTTGTTCATGATTAATGTTTGAAAGAAGTAGGTTTTTTTTTTTTTCTTTGAATTTTTTTCTCTACAAAACAGGATCTTCTTATTGGCCGAGGGGATGTGTATCTGACATCCAGGTGGAATTAATGCTTCTCTTCTACAAATATTGTGGTATGTAGCTGCCGCTGTAGCCGCTTCCAGGCGCTTATTAAGCGTAAGAAAAAGTCTAATATCTTTCTTCAGAAAAGGATACTTAAAACAAATGCAGGCAATAGTGGCCATTGCCGTGTTTAATCAAAGTACAAGGATATTAACGTGCTATTTAGAATTAACACGTTGCCAACTATATTAGCACAAACAATTTAATAAAGAAGACATTCAAAACAAATACACGACGTACGTTTCAGAATCTAACAGTATCATATTCTCTTTTCAAGTGTATTAAAGAACAAAACTAAAAACAGAAATAAAACCAAACGCCCTGTCCAATGGATTTAGGCCTATAATCTAAACCCTTAAAGAAAAAAAAATCCAAGATGATTGGTAAGTGAAAGAATCACCGAAGCACATCAAGGAAAGTTTAGGATCGTTCATCAATTGAAGGAACTTCACAACGCATTGCTAAACACCTGGACCAAATTGATTACTTTCATGTTTTGATTGATGGCGCAAAAGCAGCTTTTACAGCTAGAAAGGCCATCACAAAAAGACAGTGTTTTAAATTAGGAAGAATGAAAGAAGAAACATTCAGAACAACCACGATTGAAAAAACTCGGGTAAAGGTAGTTAATGATAGTAACATCCATCTTACTCCTGTAAGGAAGACATTCTTAACAAAGGTCTTAAATTTAACATTGGGTTTGAGAAAATTAATCGGATAGATCTCCTCACCAACCTGGAATCACAAGTTATATTTATTTCTGATCATAAAGAAAGATCTCATGTTAGAAAATAATTAAGAAGATTTGTGGCTGGTATGAAATTTAAAAAAAGAACAACATGTACTTTAAATGAACGGCAGTTCGATGAATTGATTCAACTTCAAACGTATAATAAGGATGTCATCTTTACACAGGCAGATAAAGGAGGAGCAACAGTGATTTTGAATATAACTGATTATATCGAAATTGCGAAAATTTATCAGAAATCAAAAAAGGATTTCTCGCAGTGGGAATGAATGAATCGCAAGTCCTCAATGATATCTGTTGCAAAATTAAAAAAGCACATTAATTGGGGGTTGATCGATGATACGACAGCAAGCAAATGTATCGAAGCAAATAAAATAGTTCCAGAGTTCAAGGGTCTACCAAAAATCTATAAAATAAAAGAAGGAGGTTTATACAAAGTCAGACCGATTATAAATTGTAGAGGTAAGACTATCGCTCTTATTTCTGGTCAGATAGAGATTAAACAACTAGACTATCAATCTAAATTTTCAATTAGCAACAGGGATCCAGTTATTGAACATTTTAAAACCAACAAGGTGATTCCCAACACTAGCCTTGTATCACTGGATAATATCAACCTATATACGTCCCTCACACCTTCTATGATTAATCAGGCTATTCAATTTGTTTATGAAAGAAATGATGAAAACAATCTAAGAACAACTGTGGATATGAGTAAATTGCAACAGCTTATTGACCTATTATTCCACTTGCAATTCTTTACATTTAATAATAGGTTTTACTTACAAGCCTCTGGTGCTTCTATGGGATTGCCATCCTCAGCGGTGGTCGCTGAAACAGTATTAAATTTTATTGAATACCAAATTTTGATGATTGAGAATATTTACCAAATGTTTATTTTTTTCTGTAGACATGATGATGATGCACTACTTATAGTAAATAACCAATACTTTGATAATATTCTTGATGGTGTCAATAGTGTTTGCCCTGAAATTCAATACACGATGGAAAAGGAAGATGAAGGAATAATACCACACTTGGATATCCTTTTTTGTAAACAAAATGACTGGTTTTTAACATCAGTGTATCGCAAAAAAACTGATGCACTCATTACTATAAACTTACTAAGCTCAGTGCCGATTACATATAAGAGGAATTATATATATATATGGCGATTGATAGGCCGCACCAGATATGTTCTACTGATGAAGCTCTAGTTAAGGAACTCAATACAATTAACAGATCTTTAAAGAAAATTTCTTTCCAGATTAGTTTATTCAGCATTGTTTTCGTACTTTCTACAAAACCATGTTTAGAAAAAGATGTATTATGCCTATTGAGAACAACAATAACATTAAGAATAAGAAAGTTTTGCGGAACTTTGTGACACTTTAAATATGACGAAGCTATTTTAAAAAGGATAAAACCTGTATTAGCAGTGCAGGCAAATTGGAGTAGCTTCCAAACCATTTAATACTAAAGGTTCTTTTTTAAATAAAATAAAGTGACAAACACACTAATCAGAACAAATTAAAATTGCAAGGAACTATTTATGGCATAAAATGTATATCAAACGTTGGTGAAACCAAGAATTGCATTTATGTGAGAAATTCCAAACGCGAATTAGATACGCGAGTGAAGGAGCACTTAAGTGCAGTTAAAACGAAAATGAAAGCTATTGCACTGTCACTAATTGTAAAAATACGGGACACCAATTAAATTCAAATGAAGTAATCATTTTTGGAAATAGGAAATCGAAATACTTACGTGAATTCTATGAATCATGTGTAATTAGAACTGTACATACTTATAATCAGGATCTTTCAACTAGAAATGTACTGGAATATGGTTTATAATCCTACGTTGTAGGGCTCTTATATATCTTAAGCTTCCGATATTTTGTAATAAGGTCACTAGGGTTGTACAGGTCGTAAACACCGAGGTTATAGGCCTAAATCCATTAGACAGGGGGTTTGTTTTTATTTTCTGTTTTTAGTTTTGATTTTTAATACACTTGAAAAGGGAATCTGATACTGTAAGATTCTAAAACGTACGTCATGTATTTGTTTTGAATGTCTTCTTTATTAAATTGTTTGTGCTAATTAAGTTGGCAATGTGTTAATGAAAGTCAAATGTTTCAAAGATTCTCAAGACTAATAAATCCTGTGTTTCCGACGTTTTAATGTTATTGATTTCTTTTAAAATACAGCAAAATACGATCTTCCACAATAGTTAACTGCTGGTTCCTGAAACTCACAGAATGAAACTGTCGATGGTTTATTCACTTATTTTCCAAAGTCAATTAATGTTGAATTAAACTAGTTAATGTTAATGGAACCAAATTTCAAAATGAAAATGTTTCCTCAATAGGTGATATTTCTTCAAATTTAAGTAATGACAATAGTGTTTTAAAATATGAATGATTTTCGTTTTCGTATGATACTGCAACAGATTACAGAAATTGAAGTGAATTATTCATTACATTTGTTTAACTACAAGTTTATTCGTTCCTAGTATAATCCAAAACACCTACTTTATTCTTCTCAATATTTCATTTGTCTTAGCGAGAAACTTCTTCAGGTACAATATTTGAGGAAAGAAAACTGATTTCTTCTTCTCAAATTCCAATTTAATAAACATGATTCCTGCATAAGCCTCTCCTTTTCATTGTGTATCTCATAATGTTGTCTACTAGGGAATCCGAGTTGCGCATTTCTTCCTGGCAATGGTCTGCCCAGTCCAATATATTAATTTCTTTTTTTTAAACGCTCTTATGTGTTCTGCTAATCTCAATTAGCATTGAAATGGAAATTTTGAGCTTAAAATGTTAGTAATCTAAATATGAACTTAAAGTTAGAGTTATTTGTGTTTGATGCACCCTTCAGATAACTTTCGACAAAATTTATTGTAGTAAAAATATGTAAAACATAAGTAAATAGTTATTGTTAAACAAATATAAAGACTTATTTTTAAATTAGAATATAGCCTTTCTGTATAATAAACAGTATTTTGTTTTGAACTATAGCAAGAACGACTGCCATTCACGCTTCGAGTTGATCGTCAATATGTTTAACTCCTGCTGAAAGTCGTATGAGGACGAAACAGCTGTTTCCCGTTCATGATAGTGGAAGGCGTGAATGATTTGTGCATTCTCATTATTGCTTTTTACATATTTCAGTTTGTGTACGTTACACTCTCCCATACAGAATCAGTTATAAATTTATTTTAATTTGAATAATACTGTCAATTGCAAAAAAATTGATGTAGAAATTAAGAATTGTGACGAAATGTCTGAATTCCATGGGTCAGTTCTTAATTTAAGAAAATAATCATCTCTAATCTATATTACTAAAATCTTTTATTTCTCTGTCTGTCTGTCTTTCTGTCTGTCGGTCTGTGTGTCTGTCCGGCGCAATTTTCTGAGCGAATGGAAAATAGAAAGAATTTTTACAATGAAACATCCGCGACAGGAATCGAACCTGCAACCTTCTGATCCGAAGTCAGACGCCTTATCCATTAGGCCATAGGGACTACAACTCTCTTTATATGGTTTTTTGACTTATATCTCCTTTCCTTTCCCCCATCAATAAGGAATGTATTCAATCA
>JAFIDM010019721.1:8455-18602 GCA_023159025.1 Thereuonema tuberculata
CGTGGCTTAAGCATGTTGAGGGTGTGGCTTAGATGGTGGGGGCATAGCTAATATAGTGAGAACGTGGCTTAAACATGTTGAGAGCGAGGCTTAAGCATGTGGGGGCATGGCTTAAGCATTGCGGGCATGGCTTATATGGTGGGGCATAGCTAATATAGTGAGAGCGAGGCTTAAACATGTTGGGGCATGGCTTAAGCATGTGGGGGCACGGCTTAAGCATATGGGGCATGGCTTAGATGGTGGAGCGTGGCTATTATTGTGAGGACATGGCTTAAACATATTGTGGGCGTGACTTACGCATGCCGGGGACATGGCTTAGATAGTGGAGGTGTGGCTTGAACATATTAGGGGCATGGCTTAAGCATGTTGAGGGTGTGGCTTAGATGTTGGAGGCATAGCTAATTTAGTGAGAATGTGGTTTAAACATGTTGGGAGCGTGACTTACGCATGCCGGAGGCATGGCTTAGATGGTGAAGAGTGGCTAATATGGTGAGGGCATACCTTAAGCATGTTGGTAATGTATATGAAGCATGTTGGGGGAGTGTCTTAAGCATGTGGGGGCGTGGCTTAGATGGTGGGGCGGAGCTAATATAACGAGGGTGTGGCTTAAACATGTTGGGGCGTTGCTTAAACATGTTGGGGGTGTGGCTTAAGCAGGTGGGGGTGTAGCTAATATAATGAGGGCATGGCTTAAACATGTTGGGGGAGTGGCTTAAGCATGTTGAAGGTGTGGCTTAGATTGTGGGGGGCGTAGCTTAAGCTTGTGGAGGGTGTGGATTTTAGTGGAATAACTAGACATATTAGATCACATACTGGTGAAAATCCATTTCAATGTGAATTGAAGATGGTGGAGGCATAGGTAATATAGTGAGGGCGTGGCTTAAACACATTGGGGGTGTGGCTTGAGCATGTGGGGGCACGGCTTAAGCATATGGGGCGTGGCTTAGATGGTGGAGCGTGGCTAATATAGTGAGGGCATGGCTTAAACATGTTGGGGCGTTCCTTAAGCATGTTGGGGCATGGCTTACATTGTGGGGGCTTGGCTTAGATCAGTGTTTCCCAACCTTTTTTGTGCTATGTCCCACCTAAAGACAAGATTAAAGAAAATAAAGAGAGCATATTCACCACATATGAAAATCAACAGCAAGTTAAGAAAAGAAATATACCTTTATATGAAGAAAAACTAATACAGAAAATTTCCAAAGATAAAACAAGAATAATATGCAAAGCAGACAAAGGCAACAAACTAGTAATCATGGACAAAAAAGACTATGACAAAAAAGCACTGGACTTACTGAATACAGCTGATTTCACAGAAATTACTGAAGATCCAACTTACAAAACGTATAAAACTGCTAAGAAAGCTATACAAAGTCTGCAAAATAGCAAAACAATTAAATATAACCAATATCAGAACTTATGCCAAAATCTTTGTAGAACACCAACATTCGAACCTCGGCCTAAAATCCACAAAGTAGACATCCCTCTACGCCCTATAATTAATTCATATGGATCACCTACCCAGAATTTAAGCAGATTCATCCATAAAATATTAAAACAACTCCCCTTATTCAAAGAAGAGATAATCGTTACCAGCTCAAAAGAAGTAATAAATTGCATTAAAGAAGCTAACCAAGAGAAAAAGAAATACAAAATGTTCTCCATGGATATAGTCTCTATGTATACTAACATACCTATACAGGAAACACTGAAAATTGTCGAAGAGGTATGCAAAAATAACACTGACATATTAGACATCCATCACATAGATAAAGACACTTTCATTAATACTCTAGAATTTGTTTGTAGCAAATTTAATTTGCTTTTTTTTTCAAATTTAAAGACAAAATTTACACACAGATACACGGTTTTCCCATTGGTAGCCCCATATCAGGAACCATGTGCAATTTTTACATGAACTGGTTAGAACAACAATTCATACTAAAATGGAACCAAACACATTATAAATATTTAAGATATTTTTTTTTTTTTTTATTTATTTTTTTTTTTTTTATTTATATAATTTGAGTTTTTTACAGTCCTACTAGGGAAATTTCCCTGTCAGTAGGTTCTGGAGTTTAATAGTTACAATGTGATTAATTTATGGTTGGTAATATGATGCAATGTACATATAATCTACATATCTACAAAGTACAATCAGTAAAATGCAAAACATTTAGGAACATTCACTCTAATATGAAGATGCAGACATGTGTATATGTCTCTGTGTATATGTATAATATACACACACAGGAGGGTAAATACACATATGTGCATGTTCAGACTTATATATATTACAGTTATACATTAAAATTATGAAAGTTTAAGAATAAGAGGATATATATTTAAATGTGATTGAAATATTTACATATAGTACAGATATACATTAATATTATAAAAGTTAAGAATAAGAGGATATGTATTTAAATGTAAATTTAAAATAGTTACGTATGGTACGGATATACATTAATATCATAAAAATTCAAGAATACGAGGATAAGTATTTAAGTATTACTTACTTACATGCAGATGACATCCTCATCTTATGGAATGGAACCCAAAGACAATTCGGCAAATTTCATCAATTTGTTAATAAAATTCACCCCCAACTAAGTTTCACCATCGAAGAAGAAAAAGACAATTCAATAACATTCCTGGACCTTAGATTAACTAACAAAAACAACAAAATAACCTACAAACACTATGAAAAAGAACTAAAAAGTAACCACGTGTTAAATTTCCACTCTCAACACGATATCAAAACCAAAAGAGCATTAATCCATAACTATCTCAAAAGAATCACGGAACACACAGAAAACAAAAAATTATGGTACAGCAAAATAAATGAAATGAAACTCAAATTTGAAATAAATGAATATCCTCCGGAATTCATCTCAAAATCCATTAAGATTTTCTTCAAATACAGACAAAACAAAAACAAACAAAACACAAACTTCAACAAAATCATTAAATTACTCCTGGATACTCGGATACACAAATCCTTCAAAGAACTATGTAAAACCAACGATATTAAAATAATACAATACAAAAATAACCAATTGATCAAGAAAAATAAGAACGACACCAACCACAATTTCATGTAGTACACCATGGGTGTTATATATAAATTAAAATGTCGGGATTGTGGATCTGTGTATTCTGGAAGCACAGGCCGCACTCTAAAAGAAAGAGTGTATGAACACGTACAAGCCTTTATTAATAACAACGAAGGAATATCGGACTGGGGTGACCACTGTCTGCGAACACAACACAATCCGGATCCATTAGTCAGCATTCTATTCAAAATCGAAGTAGAAAAAGATAGATTCAGGATTGAATCATGTATCATCAACACCTTCCCTTGCATAAACAAAGACAAATTTCTAAAGGTTAACAGTTGCACCTTACACAAATTTAAAAAAAGCATAAAAAACACTAAAAAATTCCTATAAATTGTATTGAAGTAATAATGTTTTTTCTTTACCTCCCCTTGTTTTTATCCATAATAATGGTACAACACCTAACATAATGTAGAAGTTTCGTTCCCATCATATTTATTTTTAATAATATTGTAACATTCTTGATGTATTACCATTGGCTTTCTACCATTGTAAACCATATTCCGTGTAAACCATATCATTGTTATGTATTCTGTGAAACTACATCATTGTTGTGTATTCTGTATAAAAAAAAGGAGTTTTTTAAAAAAACGTCCGACGAAGCATATTTGAAAAAAATATGCGAAATATCACGATTAAAAGATTTTATGAAAGTTATAGTGCAGTTATGGAAAAATTCCTATAATACAAGGTGAAATATTTTTCAGTTTTTTAACATCTATTGTTAATATTAAGCCAGGGGAGGGCAGTTGTAGCACGACATCCCGGAAGGAAAACACAGAGTTTAGTTCGGTTGTTTCTTTGAAAGAGAGGGGAGAGGGCGAGGAAGCCAGGAGGGAGGTAACCAAGGTACTGAAAGATAATTTGAAGTTAAATGATATCGGGGGTGGTCTCAAAGGTCAGGTAACAAGAAGGGATGGCAAGATTATACTGAAGTACTTCAGTATGGAACAGAAGCTCAAAGTTGAATCGTAATTAAAAGCATTTAAAAAATTGGAGGTAAAAGGGATAGGCAATCGTCTTTCTTCCTTTAAACTTACTGGTATTCCAGTGGAATATGGGGAGGAGGAGATTGTAAATGTCATCATAGAGTCAGATACTGCGGTATTGGGTGACTTCCCCATTGTCACCGTTAAAAGAGATCTTAAGGTTATCAATGGAAGATCATGTAGAGACAAGGGGAAAAAGAACTGGGTTCTTAGCGCCACACCGCAGATATTTAAAGCCCTTGAGACTCAAGCCTTTATTAATTTCGATTACTTGAGGGTTCCATTTATAGAAGATGTTTGGATACTGAGGTGCTTCAAATGTAATGCCTTCGGTCACCTGGCTAAGTACTGCCATATCCCTTTATCTTGTTTTAAATGTGGTGGAACTCACACTCATTCGGAGTATAGTTCCACAAGTATTAAGTGTATAAATTGTAAGAGACAGGGAAGGGAGGAAAATGGCCATATGGCCAATTCAGTAGAATGCCCCTTTTATCAGCGGGCCCTTTCTAACAGCAGGAGGAGGGTGGTATATCAATGATCAATATAGCCCAATTCAATCTGGAAAGAAGTCTGGTGCCCTGGGCAGAGATGCAGTTATTACAAATTCGGTTCGATATCATGTGCTTCCAGGAGCCATATTGCTTGAGAGACGGTGTTGTGCCCAATTTTGGCAATGATGCCGTTACGTACTGTGTTAGTGATCCCCTCTCTATTAGATCTTGCATTGTGGTCAACAACAGGGATTGCTAGATAATTATGCTTAAGCAATTCTGCAGCAGAGACTTGGTAGTTATTAAGGTTAACATCAAGGAGTATGAGTTCACCCTGGTCAACATCTATGCCCATAAACAGGGTGACCTACCGAGTCTCTTAAATACTTTGGACCTCATTATTGATGGACCTCATTATTGAAGAGGCTGCAGAGGTGGTTCTTGTTGGCGACTTCAATGCTAGGCATCCCATGTGGGGTTACCGCACTACGGATGCCAGAGGGAGAGGGATCGCGGAGTGGGTCCCGCACTGCCAGCTCAGCATCTTAAACAATATCGATTCAGAGCCTACCTTTGTTTCTTCCATGGGTAGGAGCTGGATCGACTTGGCTATCATCAAGGGTTCAAGACTTTGGGATTGGACCCTTGAAGTGGAAGACCTGGGCAGTGATCATCGGCTGATTTGCATCTCCCTAGGGCTTGAGGACTCATCTCCATCCTCCTCCTTTTGTTTGAAGAGGGCCAAATGGAATATTTTTAAATTACTTTTGGAGAGTGAGCGACCCTCTTTGCTGGAAAGTGTTGAGAGAGAGGGTTGCAACGCTTGCGGCAGACCTTTTTCAGGATGTTTGTTGGCAGGCCGGCAGCGATGCAATTCCTCGATCTCGTTATAACTTTAAGAAGATCCCCAAGCCCAGATGGTGGACCCCGGAATTAATAACTAAAAGATCAAAAATGAGGGCCCTCAAAAAGAAAATGTATAAGGCCGGGAACCAACGGGATAGGGATTTCTATGGGGATAAGTGGAGAGAAGCGAGGAGAGATTATAGAGGGGAATTGAGGCGGGCGAGGTGGATCTCATGGAGGAATTTCTGTGAGTCGTCTACGGATCGAGATCCGTACTGCTTCCAGCTAAGATCATTGGCGGGACGATGCGGCATCTTCTCGTCCCGCAGTCCTATTTAAAACCTGACGGCTCATGGACTAACTCTGTTGGAGAAACCTCGGCTTGTCTACTTGATGTTTATTTTCCCCTCGATAATCTCTCTCAAGATACTAATATTAATAAAGAAATTCGAGATGGTTCTGCGAGTGAATACATCACTGAATATAAGGAGAAACCTTTTTCTGAGGCGGAGCTCTCGATGCTAATCAATAATCTTGATCTCTCGTCTGCTCCGGGGATAGAGGGCATTCCCACCCGCTCTCTCCCTTTTATCAGGGAGGTTCTCCTTGACATCTGGGTCAAATTACTGAATAAATGTCTTGATGAGGGCACCTTTCCCTCTGTATGGAAGAAGGCGAGGGTTTTTTTTCTCCCTAAAGGAGATGGCCGTCTTCGGCCTATCTGTCTTCTTCCAGTCATCGGCAAGGTTCTGGACAGGCTTTGTAGCAACAGGCTTATTTACTATTTAGAGGCAAACCATTTGATATCTGACCGTCAATATGGTTTTCGGAGGGGCCGCGGTACTATCAATGCCGCCTCGGACCTGCATTGTTACCTTCGTTCTTGCAGGTCGACGAGGCATCATGCTATCGTGGGCTCTTTGGACATTCAGAATGCATTTAATAATGCCTGGCACCCGGGGATTCTTAACGTGATGAGGAGGAAGGGATGTCCTTCCAATCTTTATAATCTGATAGCATCCTTTTTGCAGGGTCGGACCGTTTGCTTTGGTCCAGCATCGGTCCACTGCAATAAGGGTTGCCCACAGGGCAGTAACTTGGGCCCTGCCCTGTGGACTTTGCTGATGGAGGATCTCTTCTCCTCTTTAGAGGATTTCCTCGGTAGTCCCCGGGCCAGAGATGCTGTCCTGGTCCAGGCCTATGCGGATGACACCGTTATCGTGATCAACGCCCCATCGGATAGTCAAATCAAGGAACTTTGGGATTCCCTGTATGAGATTATCAGTGCATGGGCAAGTGAGAATAAGCTTACGATCAACCCATCTAAAACTGAGGCGCTGTTCGTTCCATTTCGGAAAGCCTTGCGTCGACCAGAGATCGAGATGGAGGGGGCACCCGTCTCCTACTCTGACAATCTAGAGTATCTCGGTTTTACTTTCAACTCGAAGTTGACGTGGCTCGATCATATTTTTCGGGTGCGGGGAAGGGTTACGAATAGTGCAAGTAGGTTTATTGCTCTTGCACCAAAGCACGGGGAAATCTCAACGAAGGTCAGAAAACTATGTTTAATACTATCGTCAAACCAAAAATTTTGTATGGGGCGGAGATCTGGGGAGAGGATGCTCTCAAGAGTAGAGTGGTTAGAGCACTCTTCACTATTAGTAGACCCTTTTTACTCGCCATCATTAGAACTTATAGAACCGTCTCGAATGATGCTCTCCATGTTCTCAGTGGGGTCCCACCCCTTTGGATTCAAGCCTATCACCTGGCCTTACATTTTAAACGTATAAGCAGCCAGGATTACAGTCGCAGGGTCGACCGGGATGGCTGGATTCATCCCGGCGACCTTTATCCACTAGAGGTCAAGAGCTGGGGTCCAGAACATGGATCCTACAACACTTTCATCTTTACTGATGGATCTAAGATGAACGGTAAGGTGGGTTTTGCTCTTATTATTTTGGATAGCTCCGGTAATATAATTGAGGTTATCAAAGAGCGCCTTCCCGATTCCTGCTCCATTTTCGAGGCGGAGCTCTGCGCCTTTAGGACTGGTGTTTCCTGGGTGTCAGAGTTCCATAGGGGGCAGGATGCCAATGTGGCTTTGGTTTCGGACTCCAGCTCTGCCCTGCACTCCGTTTCTCATTGTTCTTATGAGAATTGGGATGCAAGGGATGCGTACATCGACCTCGTGGAATTGAACAAGCGTGGTATCGTTTGCGACTTGTTCTGGGTGAAGGCACATGTAGGTGACCCAGGCAATGAGGAAGCGGACCGGGAGGCGAAGTTGACCAAGCTTTTGGCCAACGTTTCTGTCCAAAGGCCCCTTCCTCGGAGCCATTCGAAGATGATCATGAAGTCCGGGGTCACTACCAAGTGGCAAGAGGTTTGGGAGATTTCCACAAAGAGCCGTCGCCTTCACTCTTTTATTAAATATGTCAAGGATAACTATATTTATGGGGATTTTCATTTAAACCAAGTTTTAACTGGCCGTGGAGATTTTAATGCCTATCTTGTCAGGTTCAGGAGAGCGGAGGAGCCTAATTGCAGATTCTGTTCACTGCCTGAGGACGAGGATGCGGACCATGTCTTGTGGCGGTGCTTGCATCCCACAAGGCTTGGTCTTCGAGCTAAGTTTGAGCGCCTCTTAATTTGCAATGGCGTCTCTGCTCCCTGTGTGGATGGCAGGATTTTAGAATTTTATAATGACTTCAAGTCATATGCTAAAAGGGTATTGACTATCTAGAGTTTTGCTGTGTCTTGTCTTTTGTGCTCCCGGGCAGTCAGACTTTTCGGGCATGGGGTACAATGCAGCGGGTGGACCGCGAACTTGATCGTTCATGGTTGGGTAGGGTCTTTGACGGCCCTTTCATGGCGGGTGCGGTCCTGCCGTCTGCACCCCCCGGCTAACTGTCTGACTGGGCTGGATGTCTGTTTTTTAGTTTTTTGTTCTGTTTCCGGGCAGTTGGGCTTTTCGGGCATGGGGAACAATGCAGCGGGTGGACCGCGAACTTGACCGTTCGTGGTTGGGTAGGGTCTTTGACGGCCCTTCCATGCCGGGTGCGGTCCTGCCGTCTGCACCCCCCGGCTAACTGTCTGACTGTGATGGAAATATTTTTCTTTGTTTTCCTTTTTGAATCTCCATGGCTCTTTTTTTTTTTTTGTCTTTTTTCCTTCCCTTTTCCTGTCTCTGGTACCCTTCCTCTGGCTTCCTCATATGCTGGACTTACGTGTGTAAGGCCGTGTTGCGGCTTTTATTCACTTTGTTTTTTTAACTTTTGATAGTTTTTATATGGGCGGAGGGGATACTTTTTAACTGTGTATTAAACTTTTTACTCATGGTTTTTTTTATTCAGTTTATTATTAGTGGTTTGGTTTAATATTTCTTTTTTTTGTGGTTGGTTGCGGTTTTTATTTTTTTTTGCTTTTTAACTTTTGATAGCTTTTATAGGGTGGGGAGGTTTTACATTTTAACTGTGTATTCAACTTTTTAATCATGGTTTTTTTTTTTTTTTTTATTTAGTTTGTTATTGGTGGTGGTCTAATATTTTTCTATTGATTTGGTGGTTCTTGTTTGGTTTTTGATGTTTGTCCTGTATTGGGTTGTGGTGTTGGATTTTAATTTTTGATATTGTAGTGCTATTTTGTTTGCCTCTTAGATTATTAAAACTTCTATTTTTTTTTTTATGTTTTTTATTTGTTTTTGGTGATTGTTAGATATTTTTTGATTTGGTGGTTTTTGTCTTCTTTTGATGTTTGTTCTCTGGATGGATCACCATGAAGACCCTTCGATCTGAAACCCATCATTTTGGGTAATGGGTCGTTAATTTTGACTAAGGTCTCGCACCGGCGACGCATCTTTCAAATGTCTGCCTTATCAACTGTCGACGGTAGGTTATGGGCCTACCATGGTAGTAACGGGTAACGGGGAATCAGGGTTCGATTCCGGAGAGGGAGCCTGAGAAATGGCTACCACATCCAAGGAAGGCAGCTGGCACGCAAATTACCCACTCCCGGCACGGGGAGGTAGTGACGAAAAATAACAATGCGGAAATCTGCCGAGGCCCCGTAATTGGAATGAGTACACTTTAAATCCTTTAACGAGGACCTATTGGAGGGCAAGTCTGGTGCCAGCAGCCGCGGTAATTCCAGCTCCAATAGCGTATATTAAAGCTGTTGAGGTTAAAAGCTCGTAGTTGGATCTCAATGCCGGACCGATTGTCCGCTTCGCCGCGGTATTACTGCCGGCCCCGGAGCCATCATGCCGGTTGTCCCTAGGTGCTCTTCACTGAGTGTTTTGGGTGACGGGAACGTTTACTTTGAACAAATTAGAGTGCTCCGAGCGGGCGTGTTTCTCCCGCATACCTCAGCATGGAATATTGGAATAGGATCTCGGTTCTATTGCCTTGGTTTTCGGAACCCGAGGAAATGATTAATTGGGACAGGCGGGGGCATTCGTAATGCGACGCTAGAGGTGAAATTCTTGGACCGTCGCAAGACGAACAACTGCGAAAGCATTTGCCAAGAAAGTTTTCATTAATCAAGAACGAAAGTTAGAGGTTCGAAGGCGATCAGATACCACCCTAGTTCTAACCATAAACGATGCCAAGTAGCGATCCGCCAAAGTTTCTCCGATGACTCGGCGGGCAGCTTCCGGGAAACCAAAGTTTTTGGGCTCCGGGGGAAGTATGGTTGCAAAGCT